>PVJX010001366.1:0-166285 GCA_004027295.1 Dolichotis patagonum
AAGGCAGGAGGGCCACGTGAGCCTAAGAGTTTGAAGCCAACTTGGGTAATGTAGTAAGACTAGTCTTTTCAAACAAACAAACCCCAAGTCTAAGCTATTGGCTTATACATTCATTAAATATATATGTAAAATCGTTGGCTCCCCTAAAAATGCTTTCCTGTACAGTAGGCTGCAATGAACTGGACTAGTCTGAACCTTCTGTAACAGCCGTACGATTTTGCTTTTGGGATCATCAACATGCTGAGTATACATTCTTTACATTCACTCCTCTCTCCATCTCTTCCCGGCAGGATTCTGGCTTCTTAGGACTCCCAGATGACACCAAGTGACAATTTTCTTTACAACTGTGTGGTACTATTTAATGTTCATCTAAAATATATTGCTTTATCATGAACTACAATTGCAAGCCCCAGTGCTTGCATTTTTTAATAAACTGTTTTTGGAGTAATTTTATATTTATTGTGAAGCTGAGGGAAAATACAGAAAGCCCCATATACCCTTCACCCAATTTCCCTTCATTTTAAACATATTCACCAACTCATTTTTGATGCCTGCAAGAGAGGAAGATAAACTGCTTAGCCAATTGTGGAACATGACCAAATGTTCCTAGAGAGAGTTCTGCAGTAGTGAGAGGCTTTGGATTAAGCAGATATAGTTTTGGCTTCTGTAACTGTGAAGTGTAATTATGGACAAGTTGGATCTCAATTCATCATGCATGTTTGAATGTTCTATTGGTCAGAGATTGTCAAGGTATCTTCCACAGATCACAGGGTCCATGGAGATGTTGGCTGAGGGTTAGGATGTGAAGCAGTGTCTGTAGTTTCCACTCCACTGTTTCAATCAGAGCATCTCCACTCCTCCACTTATTTACTGAGCTTCCTTATTGTATTTCATTTTAGAAAAGAGCTCCTTTGCTAAATCAAAAGTATTAAAACTCATTAATTCCAAAGTTGTCCTCATGCTAGTTACGGGAAACAGTGGATCCTGGGGATGCAATGTTATAGCAGAGGTTATTTATTAAGGAGCTTTAAAGATGCCAAAAATCAGCCATCCCATTGTCTAGGAATTGGGCGCAGATTCAGTTGTTCAACTCTCTAGAAGCCTAACACTGAGGAGGCTGGGGATAAAAACACAGCCGCTTTAATGGGTTGGAAGACGTTTTCAAGTTTATTTATTTTTCTAAAAAACAACTGGGACTGGGCTTTGGCAGAGCTGCCAGTGGATTCTGTTACACTTTACAACAGTGCTAGACTTTGCATAAACTATCTATGGCATTTGAAATCCAGGCCAGCAATTGGACATGTATCATTTTGGAATGCTTTCCTCTTGTGTTCTTAGCTGCTGGTCTCCCAGCAGACCATGGCGGAGCACATCTCCGAGCACAGGCTGAGGGTCTTATCTCTGCATCGAAAGCATTCATGGCCAGAGAATTCGCCAACATGAACAAAGCCTTCTTATTGTTTAAATATGATTTCCTCTTATCTGGTCAGCTCTATCAGCACTAGACAGGGCTCTAAAGGAACATGCTGCTGTTGTTTTTTTCTTCTGTTTTTCTATTTGGTTTTGTGTTTGTTTCACGCTGCCTGCAATCCTTACCAGGGACAGTCAAAGCAGATCAGAGAAGAATGAACAAATTCATCTGAACCTTTGCCCAAAGCCGTAGCGGATCTTAAAGTCATCTGTGTTCCTGGGGCGGTGAAGGAAGACAGGGTGGTGGGGAGCAAATGCCACCTGCCTCTCGCTATGAGAGACAGTGCATACATCTACTCATTCTGCAGCCATTTATTGTGGGGCCATGACATGCCAGGCTCCAGAGTCCTGGGAAAACAAGAGCCTCTGAAGCCACAAGGTTGATTATTGAGGTACAGGTACGACCCCATGGTGACTGATTCTATAGCGATGCTTTCTTTTCATACACCCACCTTTTTGTACCTTTCAAAAAAAGGGGGAAAATCCAATTCTACAAAGCATTATTGAGCCATAAAGACTGTACTACATATTTTGCCAGGAAGGGCACAGGAGAGTCACATGGCACACCCTGATGGACTCTCATGCTCTCCTTGCTATCACCCTAAACTCCTCTTGTTCTTCTTTTCTCCTCTCTACTCCTCTGATGTCTCCAGTGTAACTCATTCCAGGGACTCCTGTCTCTATTCTAATATGCACTTCTCTCAAATTCCCCTCTTGTTCTCACCCTTACCCCAGCATCTGTAAGAACCAAGGGACAAGTGAGCACCTTCCTCCTTGACTCTGAAGAATCCCTTTAGACTTCCATCATTTTAAGTGATATTTGTGCTTATTTTAAGTAAAACCATGAGAAACTGAAGACCTGTATTGATCTGGTTGTGTCACTTATTAAATTATTTCTCTGACCTCAATTTCCCACATGTGAAATGTGGTACTTTACTGAATGATTACCAAGGACCCCAGGAGGTTAAACACACGCACAATAATAATGTCCCTCAACGGGCTCAAGGTCACAGGATCACCGAATCCTCACAATTACACTGTAAGTTTTAAGTTCCCTATTTCTGCTGAGGAGATGAGGCACTTTCTTGGTCACTTTCTCTGACTCCACATGCTGTGTCTCAATCACAAAGCATCACGGTTGTGCCCAGGTTTTGCTGAATCTGTGGCTTCCTTTGATGGAGAAGAGGACACTGGCTACTACTCTCTTTGCCTCCAGTCTCTTCACATTCACTCCTATCTCCCAAGTGAAAAAAGAATCATCTCATTGCCTGCTGCTCATCACACACAACTGCCTGTGCCCACAGCATAGCAAGTTTCCTAGACATAACTCACAAAGACGTTTGAGAGCTCTCTTTCACCAGTTCCACCACGACTGCTCACCCTTCCCTTCCACCAGGCAGGCTTTGCCTGTCCTTCTCCCTGGACATTCATGATCTTGTGCCCAGAGACACATTGTCATGTCCCTGCACCATGAAATACTACACACACTTCAAAGAAAGGCTCAAATATCACCTCTTCTCTGAAAGCCTTTACTCAAACCCAGCCACAATTAATTGTTCCTTCTTTTGTGTCTATATAGCTCTGTGTATATACCACAGTTACGGCACTTGTCAAGCGAGGTTACACTTGTTTAGAGCCCACTCTTATCCCTTCAAGTCTAAAGACTTCCCAGGTAACTTTTATTATCCTCAAATAAATCCCAGCAGAATTCTCAGCACACAGGAAATAATAAGGTGCCCAGAGGAAAACTCAGCACCAGCACATACTTAGTTGTTATTCTACCCCGAACATCATTTTGAAAACACTCTATAGACTGAATCACATAATTCTTGCAACAACCCTGTGAAGTACTGTTATTATGCCCATTTTATAGAATAGAAGTTAAAGCCCAATAACTTGCCTAAAATCATGTCACACTGGCTTTTGGCAGAATAGAGATTCTAGTCCAGGCACAAACTCACACTCTTAACTCCCGATGTGGAAGGGCTTTCCTCACACACCTTTCAGGGGTGTTATGAGTCTCCAATAAGACAATGCATGCATTTGTGCTGCATGAATGTTAAATGCTGTGCACAGAGAAGAGGGATCCAAAATTTCTTTTTGCTAGAGCTCCTGAAAACAGAAGCTGCTTCAACAGAGCAGAGCAGGCCTTTGTAAGTCTTCACAGGATGGTGGAAAGAGTTTTGGACAGCCAGGTGAGCTTGATGTGATTGCTCACTTCTCCGACCCTTACCCGCGTCATTCGCAGAAAGAATGAAATGAGTTTATCTGCAAAGGGCTCCACACTTTTGACATTCTGCCAGGTTTTGATTTTGCAGCCTCTTTCAAGTGAATGCCACAGAAGAGGATGCTGACTCTGAAATGAGGGTAGCACAGCAAGCAATAAGTAAATAAATACATAAATAAGCCACTTCTGCCTGGGAGGTGAACATCCTGTGGACCTCTGAGTCCCATGGGCCCATGCTTCTGATATTTGGAAACTTAAGGACAATTTCCCAGTCACTTTGTCTGGTAAAGACAACCAAAAAAGTTACATCCCATTTTATTGTAGTCATTTCAGAAACAGATTTTCTACTTTCTTTTCTTTTCTTTTTTATTTTAGCTGCCTGCAACTGTGTGTTACCAAAGAGGCAAGGGAGTTCCTCCCCCAGAGTTTTGAGGTCATTGGTTGTTGAAGCAGGGGAGGTGCTTGGAAATCCTGATGCCAGCCTTCACATTTGATGGGTAGGGAAATAGAGCTCAGTGGAGAGGTTAGAGACTGGTCTGGAGATTCAGTCATCTACATGGTTCCATAAAGGCCCCGAATGACTGGTGGTGCCTGGGTGTCCAGTCTGTAGAGGCAGAGAGCTTTGTGGGGACTCCTGGCCACTCCACGCACTGCCACTCACTACGTCTAGCACTGCCTCAAAATCCCTCTCATTTGCGGAAGACTGCTTTCAATTAGAGTAGTTAACGATGTCTTGCTTTCAAAGGGTTTTTAAAATCCAGTTTACCTTCCACCCACACACGATGTACACAAAGGGGGGAGATGGAAGGAGAGCAGGGGGTATGGGGGTTCTGGTATTTTCCCACATACATGCATGCCATGAGGTTTCTATTGAATTTCAATTTTACAGATACACATGCTTTTTTGTCAATCAGGGAAGGGAAGAAGTGTTCCTCAAGTCTCTAACCCATCTGCTCCAATTTCCTCTTTCCTCATTGAGGGACTTGCAATGAGCCTCACAGGATAAGAGGAAATGTTATAGAGGCATGATAGTAGGGGTGCACACTGACAATATGCATCTGAACAGTGGGAACATACATATACACAAGGCCAACCACTGTTTCCCAATATTTCTCTTTATGCCACATCTTAACCTCAGCCTTGCAGTTCAGTGCCAAATTCCTTCCTTTTGTATTGCAAGATTGCCAGCTGAGCAGAAGAACTTGGTTGCTTGGTATAAATCACCAAACTCTCAGGACACTAAAGACTGCAGGAGGGAAAGCTCGGAGGTAGTCCATCAAACTTCAACTGTAAGGGACTGGGACACATAGTTGCCTCTGTGAAAAAAAATCAGCTTTGCTCCCTACTCAGTGTGCTCTGAAGCAGGTGACAAGCACCCACATTTAAAGTCGGTCTCGCAGTACTACTGTTGCCTGCTGCAATTTCACTTAACCTACATGATAAATCTGATGAACAAGAAAAAAAGGACTTTGAGTTTGGTGAGGCATTGGTCAGTCCACCAAGGCTTAGGATTTAAACTCAAGCTGACCTGACTCAAAGCCTGCTGTCTTCCCATACATGTCTTGCCCTTTGAAACATGCTTGGTCCAACCCTTTGAATAAGACATTTGCATTGTGGTTTCTTGCCTGTCCCTGCAAGAGCAGCGGCTGTGGCTGATTTCTCTCTCTCGTTCTTACTCTCTCTTGCTCTCTCTCAGTCCAGTGCAGATCAGTGGACTGAGTGTTTGCAATGTATAACTAATGTGGTTTTCCCAAGGCTGTATGTGTTTATGCATGGAACCCTAGAAGCCCAGGTCTTCATGGGCCTATAACAGTGTACAGAGATAATGACAATAATCTCATGGATCAGGAAAGGCCCAGAATTTTCACCCTTGACCCCTGGAAAGCCCTGCCCCGGGACAGTCCACCACCTCAGATGCACATGTCTTTGGTTAACAATGATTTAGTGAGTACAATGTACCACAGAGGCAGTTTGGATCCATTATTTTATTATATCCTTAAAACTAGCCTGTGAGAAAGATACTAGTATTATTTCTATTCCCTGATAAAAAAAACAAACAAAAAACCAGAACAAAACACTGGGTGGCAGGAATTGCAATGGCTTGTGAAGCCCACTGGCTCAGGTGAGGCAAAGCTGGGGCATTAGCACTACCATGTCCCTTTGCCAGGACAGACATCAATAACTAAACACTACATGCTTCTCCCCTTCACGTTAGGCTCTGGCTCCATCTCAGCAAAGCACTGCAGGGAGCTGTGGGCCATGAACCAAAGTGGCCTGGGAGATGAATGCTCTTTGCAATCCTTGAAATTGTCTGTGAGGTCACTGCAGCCCAGCCTCAGGTGTTTCCTGTACCACCTTTAGTATTAACAGCAAGGAAGCACCGAGCAAATACTAGTTGGATAAAAGAACAAGCTAGTAATAATACTTTACATACCTTACATCCGTGAATGCATATAATGAATGAATGAATGAATGAATGAATGAATGAATATAACCCAAAACTTCCAGCTCCAGACACTGGGCTTCTGTCCCAGACTGCAGAGTACCCTAAACCTCTTTTACCTGGCTTTTTTGCCCCAATCTGGTGCCTCTCCCTGTTTATCTACTCCACTTCTTACTTCAAACTGAGTCACTGAACTTTAAAGGTAACCAAGGGTTAACAGAAATACAACACAGTCCTTGGGCACACGTGTGTGTGCGCATGTAAGCATGTATGCACGCATGTGCGTGCACACGCAAACACACACACACACACACACACACACACACACACCTGCAATCCCCTCCTCCGATCTCCTTTTTACACACTTAATAACAATGGGGAAAAAAAAGGAGGGGGAGCTAGGCTTTTTTTTTACCAACCATTAGAAACAATTATCACTTTCCCCAGGCCTCCAGAGCAGCCTTCCCCTTTGATGCCTGCCTTAAAGAGATAGAGTGGAGGGGGAGGGAGGAATTGCCTTTCTTTCAATTTCAGGATTTATTATTTGGCATGAACAGACAATCAAGCAAGGAAGCATTTCCTGTGTGCCGGGTGGGTGTGAGAAACAGTGAGATGCCTCCTCGCTCCCTTCCTCCCTCCTGAGTTTTGGAAATAGCAGCAGATCTCAAGGCTTTCACCCAGGAGACATTTTCAGATAAGAGAACTTGGCATTGGATGCCCTCCAGCCTTGAAGCTCAGTTCTGGACTGATTAGCACCTCATTGCCCTCCCGGACATACCCCTAACACTGTTACAAATTGCCTACTCTTTAGAGATAGAATGTACTTCCCTCAAAATGTGAAGTGCTGGGATTTGGGGTGTAAGCCCCATGTCGTGGCCTGGTTAAGTGAACATAGAGGAAAAATTAGATTTCCAATGGGAAAGGAACACAGAAGTCATGTAAGAAATCACTGCTCTTTGAATATTATCAATTTTACACGTTTATTGAATGTCCTATAGGAGAAACAGTTCTGAACTGATTCTTGGGCAGTATATTTGTTTAATTCTGCAGATAGAGGCTCAGGATATTTGATCTTGGGACAAACTGGGAATCTCAACCTCTGCTAAAGAAGCACTTCATGGTAGAAGCCACAAAAGTGGCAAAACCAAAGTGCTTTCTTTTGCCCTCATTTGTGGGCTGGTGTCTGTGCTCCAAGTACAGAATCATGTCGCCGCAAGTCTGTATTCCTCCCTTCCTCCTCGCCTGCCTTGAGGATGCAGAGCCAGGGTCAAAAGAAGATATGGTGTGCCCAGGCCACACCTGTCGGGAGAGGATGTGTGGTAAAGTGGGCCTGAGCCCCACGTGTGGGACTCCAAAGCCACCTCCTATTCCCAGTCCTTTCTGAAGGTGGGCACACTGAAGCCCTGCCAGCCTAAACGATGAGCATGCAGATGAGGGTGGTAGTAACGATAAACAACAGGATGCTTTCACCTCCATTAACAACTCTTCTGTCCTGAAGGGGAGACTTGGTCCATTTTCACATGCAGAAAGTAAATAGTCACAAAAGCAGGGACAGTAATAGTTAAAATGCTGCTTGTCTCCAATTTATATCATAGGAAATGTTAGTCCTGGTATCTTCAACCATGGGCCTGGCACTGTCTCACCATTTTACAGACAGGACAGCTGGGCATAGTCGGGCATTGGTCTGAGCCCATCCCGACACTGGCTTTGGGAAGTGACGGGCAGCAGCTCAGGCTCTTCCAGCTAGTAAATCCTCTAACAAGAGAGAGCGATTAGTGTCGGATGTGGCGGTGGGCTTTTGTGCTGCTGACAACTGCTGCCATGAAAGGCCTGTCCAGGCTCATTTCACAGGGCCCCCCTAGGCCTGCTCCCCAGTCCCCTAATTATGCCATTCACCAGTCACCCAGGCCCACCTCTGAACTCCTGACCCAGCAGTGAAAGACTTGGGATCTCATTACTAATCTCTTAAGCCACCTAGTCCTCCAAAATACATCCATTTAAGGTGGAGGCCAAGGCTTTGGGGGTGGGAGGTGAGGAGAGGGAAAGCCCAGCTCTGGGGCTTCTCCTGGCATGACTCTCTCTCCCTGGAGCTCAGGGCCCAGGCCACAGGGCAGCTAGTGCCGTGGGATGGCTCAGTACATGGTAGGCCTTGCAGAGGGTTGGTGGCTGGCCCAGGGATGAGGCCCTCAGAAGGAAGAGTAAGGGCATCTGGGGCCACCTGTTTGCAATTTCAGGGGTGCGGGAGGAGGATGCAGCCTGTGTTTGTTTTAATTATTATTATTGTTGTTGAAAAGGGAGGAAAAAATGAGCAGAAACTGCTAACATCTGGAGGCTGCTGTCCAGCTTACGTAATCTCCTGCAGCAGAGGAGGAACACGGGATCTCTGGCCAGATGGTCGGGCTGGTGACTTCACAGCACATGTGCCGCCTCCAAAGAGTAAGATGCTGACGGGGTTGCATGAGTAGGATGCAGGGCCTTCCTTAGAGTCCTAATAGAGAGGCGAGGGGCTGGGGAGCTTCCAGAGAGCCTATGTTTCTTTTGGAAGCATCCAGGTGAATCCCAAACCTTTTTCTTATACTTGCCCCTCCTCCATTTCCTCATTTTTTCAGTCAGCAAACATTGATTTAGCACTTTTTATGTGCTAGGTTCTCTGTGTGTGTGTATTTGTGTGTAAGTGTGTATTTACTACTGAGGATTGAACCCAGAGACTTTGCAATGAGCTATATCCCCAGCAGCTCCTTTTTTGTTTGTGTTTTGTCTTATTTTTGTGAAACAAAGTCTTATTAAGTTGCTAAATTGCCTAACCTAGGCTACAACATGTGATACCCCTGCCTCAGCCTCCCAGACTGCTGGGATTACAAGTGTGTAATACCACCCTCAATGATGTTGCAAGTTTTTTACTATAGAGAAAAGGTGAATCTCTTGAGGGAAAAAAGCAGTAAGCATAAGGTTGCTTTTCTTAAATAGCTACAAGATCCACTGGGGCAGGAGAGTAGAGAAGTAAGCAAGCAAACACTCGTAGAAAAATGCAGTAGGTTCTATGTTTGAGGTTTGTGCAGAACAGCGGAGGGTGCAGGGCAAGCTAGTTGGTGAAGCAATTAATGCCTGAAGGCCAAGCCTAAAATGCACAGTTTCATGTCAAATGGGCTCTGGAGAGGAAAAAATGAAAATGAAGGCCAAAGAAGGAGAAAAACTGGGCCACAGCTGAACTTGGACTATTGATGTCCTTTGTAGAAAAGAAGAAGTTGGAGGTGCCAAATCCTTCTGTAAACACTGATCTTAGCATACTAGCAAAAAAAAATGTTGCTAACTTCCTATGTTTTCAAATCTTTCTTTCTATACTTAAAGTAATTATTGAAGCCAGCAGTTCTAGATCAGGATACAGAAGCACTGTAGGTAGAATCAGATCAGAAGGACATGATTAGCTTTACCCAGAATATACCTTCAACTCTCATTGGAAACACAGAGCTACTGTCTAGAGTAGATGAAATTACTGAGGCACTGTGAGCTCTAGATAAGAATCTGGAAATGCAGTGGATTGTATTTCAGACCCTAGAGAATCAGGCAAAGAGGCCCATTCTAGACCAACATGTTGAACAGTGAAATGATTCCAGTTCTAGACCAGAATATCAAGATGCCATCATTTTACAACAGGATTGGGTAATGCTGTCTCCTCTGTATCTGCACTCACCAAAACTGCTGGTTTGAGATTTAGACACGGGTAGCTGAGAAGAAAAAGTTAGCTCTAATCTGAGTCTAGAATGGGACTGGGGAAGCACAATCAACTCAAGAGGTAAGCACTCAAGTAGGACCTCTCTACTGCTCATCTCAAAGCCTTTCAGATTAAAGGAGGTGTCTTAGGAAGCCTTCTGCCTCTTCTTGGTTTTTTTCTGGAATCCCCTAAATGTTCAGAGGTTAATCAGGCAAACAGTAATCACATCCTGGTCATTAAATGAGCAGTGGCTAATGGCAGTCTGAATCACACTGGATTATTTGAGAAAGGTCAGAGGGGTGATTCTTCACTTAAGAACATCTGTGTCATGAACATGACTTTCTCAAGTTCACAAAAGAAGGAGTTTCCAGGTCGTTTTTTGTTTCCTCCCCTGCCCCTGTTTCTGCCCTTCTCCACTTTTCCAAATTAAGATGTGTGTGTTGCAACCTGGGATGTAGTACAAGTCATTCTACTTATGGAGAATCTCACTAGATGCCAAGATGATGACGCTCAGTGCGTTTGCTCCTGGGTTCTGCTCTTCACTGCAGACCTCGGGGCTTCCTGATCCTCTGTATGCCTGGTGAGTAAGGCTGGAAAGCACTGTTACACTGGCTCTCTTCTATGAGAAGAAGGCTTTGCTGAGTTGCACTAGCTTGGTTTCTCTTAAAAAAGAGACCCCAAAGAATGCAGTGCAGTGATCTAAGCAAGAAGCAAGAGGCAAGGAGTTGCTTACACAGTTCACAGACTCCTACTGCTTTGAACAAGGACTTTCATGCTTTAGGAAAAGTTGGCATTTTTCTCTGGCCTGATGGTCCAAATTTCAGAGGTAGAGATGGAGACTTTAATGCACGGTTGGAGGCTTTTGCATAACGAATGTCCACCAAAGCAGCACAATCCTCAGAGGAGCAGATCTCTTCTCCAGTGGCAGCTTTGGTCAGGGATCGCACAAATGTGCAAGTCAGGGGGTTCAAGCAGCTGTGTGCAGTCCCTGAGGACTACAATAGGATAATGCAGGACTCAACGGTGTGACCTCCACAACCACCCCACACCCATCCTACACTTTCCTCACCCTTGCACTGAGCAATGGAAGTCACACACTTTTCCAGGTCAAAGAGATGTGAGTGGGGACCTCAGCTTCTGCTGTCCACTGACTGCATGACCTTGAACCTGTTGCCAGGTCAGTTTCTCCACCTCCTACTCTAGAAGGCTGAGTCAAGAGCTCACAAGGTCCTTGCCCACAGGAGCACTGAGACACAGCTGTGCACTAGAATCACAGCTTTCACAGCTGCTTCTTTCATTCTTCTGTCTTTCTTTCTTCCTTGCTCTACAGGGTGACAGTCCAGAGTTCAAATTCAGAACTGCCCTGCCCCACGCCTGGGTCAACTGTAGAATTAACCTTGTGGGTCTCAGTTTATTCTTCTGAGAAGTGTTGAAAATTTCAGTAGCTACTTGTACAGAGGTGGTCAGGTCTACATGTGTAAAAGCAACGTAGATCTTCACATCGATTCATTACCTGAAAGCCACTCACAGTGCTCCCACTGCCATTATCAATGATTCTTACTACTACTGTGTTATTGTTGTAATTTTTATCATTGTGCGGTTATTTTTTCCCCTTCCATTTTACATCTATATCTGTTCTTCCTTTTTCCCTCTACCTTTCCTTTCTCCTCCTTTCTCTTATCCCTTTGTGCTCTGCTGTGCTAGGCTCCTCACTGGCAGACTTTCTGAGGGCCAAAGAGGCACCTCAAATATTTCCATTCAGTCCTGTAGAAAGTTAATTACAGGCACAACACTGAGACCCTGTTCTTTCCCACAATAATAAGTGGTAAAAGGGTAGAGTCTTTATTCAGGGACCCAGCCTCCTAACAGCTAGTGCCTTCTTTCCTTGCAAAGTTGTTAGCAAAGGGAAGATTTCTTGCTGTGTATTTATCACAGGCCTACTATGTGCCCAATGCTGGAAGACACAGCAAGAAGGACACTACAATACTGACAAGGGAAACCTTTAACATGGACAGCTAATATTCTGAAGGTGAAGGCAGGATCTGGAAGCCATGATAGCAGCAAAAAAACATGAAGTCATAGTTCACAGTGGCTTTTGAGGGTTTCTTCTTCTTCTGATTCAGGCAGAGTCAATTACCCCATTTTCATGCAATGGATGAGTCCTGCAATTTAGGAAGACCCTACTACTCTGGTCACCTATGATATTAACAGGGAATTGTTACCTGGAAATATAAGACAACACTTATCAATATTATTTGTATATGTAATCTAATTCTAAAGGAGCTATCACTCAGCAAATATTATTCCTGAAAGCATCATTCCATAAATGAGAGATGAGTATTCATGTTAGTAAACCCTGTGCTAGGCACTGAAAATCCCTAAAGGTAGAATGTATAGTCCAAAACTTCAGTTGTTCACTTTTCATTTGGTATAGAAATCTAAAGACAACAGTAATGCAAACTAGAGGCCAAGACAGCAGCTTGTGCCCTGCATGGTCAGATAGCAGCAGAAATGTTACACGACATCTGGAGAGAAATCTGTGCAGGCTCTGAAGTGTGGAAGAGAAGCCCTTTGACCTGGACTCAGGAGGAGGGGGAAGGTTAAGGAGGTGGGAGAGTGATTATGCTGTTTCCAGGTGGGAGGTAGGAAAACCCCAAGGCATGTCTGGGGATCCCAAGTCAGCAATTCTGCCTGGAACCTACTCCCTAGAAAATGGGCTGCAAACAAAAGCTCGTCCTGACGGCACACATCTGCACAGCCAAGGCTTTGAGATTTTATAGACCATGGAGCACTATACTTAAAGCTTCAGGGGTGAGCAAATGGTGAGATCATTATTTCTTGTGGATGATAGAGAATGTATTCCAAAGGCAAAAATCTTCTGATGAGAATTCATACAGGCTTTAAAGATGTAAGACTATGCATCACAAAATGATTAGTATATCACACCTCACTCTGGGAAAGAGGAGTGCAATTCTGGGAGGGGTAAGGCAAAAGAGTAAAAAATACATGAGTTTAGATCCTAGATGGAACTGGAGATACTCCTGCTCTACCACCTACAGTAGGAGCATTTGTGACCTTTGCCTCCTTCTCTGTGATACAGGCACACAGTTACTGTAGGTTGGTAATAAACATTTAATTTTATACTGCCCAAGAAATTTTAATGGATAAGACAGATGGGTTCTAAAATACATGACATGCATATTATAAATGTGAAAATATACTGAGTCTATTTTTGGAGTGGAACAACAATAAAGAGGAATATGTCCTTTGATAGATCAAAATGTAATATAAAGCTATTATAATTAACAAAGTAAAATATTATGAAACTATATGTTAAGAAATTCACGGTATTTATAAGGATTTAATTTGATGGGTTAATTCAAGGTACATTCCCTCTGAGCTAGTAATGTCCTAAGGGCTTTATATGTGTAATATTGTGGTATCCTCCCAATGTCAGTTAATCATCCTCCTTAACAGATGAGGAGCTTGAGGCCTAGAAAGTCTAAATAATTTGACTGCAGTTTTGCTGTATGTGATAGCATGGTGAGGTCATATGCTCTAGATCTTCTCTGTTCAGTAAGTTTTACTGGACATGTGACTGTTTAAGTCTAAATGAATGAAAATTTAAAATTCAGTTCCTCAGTTTTATGAGCCACCTAGAACTCAGTGTCATCGACAGCAGAGACCACTGTATAGGACAGTGCAGTGGCAGGGTGTTTCCATTATCACAGAGAGTTCTACTGCACAGCTTGTCTAGAGCCTGGAATCTTGATAATGACACAGTTCCGTCTTCTTTAGAACACAACTCCTGACCATAGCTCCCTTGTGTGTGTCATTTCACATTACATTGCACTGCTGTTCCTTTCCTGGACCCCGTGCTCCCATATGGCTGTACTGCAAACATGGGCTTTACCCAGATGGTATCCAGATTCCTAAAAGCAGTATCGGCTGGCAAATCCGATCTCTTCCAAGTGTACACCTTCCCCAGAGGCCTCTTTCTCAGAAAAGAGGGAAATGCAGACGTCATTCAAGTGTCTCCTTCCTCCAACTGCACGTAGAGGTCCAGTTTGGGGAAAGGTCCCAGGGCAAGCAGGAGGCCCAGGGAAGTCTCTATTGAACTGCTAAATGCAGATGTGTGCTGATGAGCAGGGGTACCTCTCATGGGCCTCTTTGAGTCCATTCCTTCTTGGAAAATGAGCATGAACAAATATATACAAGGCTTCTTGGTGCTTAGGCCTGACTGAAGAAGTAGACAAGTTTTAAGAAATGCATGCATGAGATGGAAGGAGAAGCAGAAGCCCCTGTATAAAGTGGTTCTACATCCAGGCTAATTTTAAAAGGCAGGGGAAGGATAGAAGATAGGAAGTAGAAGGATTGAAAACAAACACAAACAAGTGAACACAAACAAAAACAAAATCCTCTGCACAGCCAAACCCAAACTCTGCTCATCCCCCACCCTTTGGGCCTGGCTTGAGAAAGTTTACTTTCAGGCTAGTGAACCGAGCATGTGGTTTGGGGGACCAAATTCAATACAGCCAAAGCACTGGGCTCAGCAAGCTTCACTGGCTCTTGCTTCCTAAGTGCATTACAACCCCAGAAAGTGAGCACTGTTTACATTTTTTACATGTTTCTTGGGTACAGGACATGAAACTAAATTACACAGCAAAGGGTATGCTGGCTACAAGCCAGTGACCCCACTTAAAACAAAGCAATGAGAGAGAGAGAGAGAGAGAGAGAGAGAGAGAGGGAGAGAAAGGAAGAGAGGGAGGAAGAAGACAGGATGAAAGAGAGGGAGAACAAAAAGAAAGAAAAGCATGCAAAAAAATCATGAGCCAATGACAGGGTGAAAGGAAGTATCTGGTCCCGATGCTAAGATTAAGAAAGGTGCACATAGAGAACAAAACCAATGAGATGTGCATAAGCCAGGCTCAAGAGAAGAGGAAAAACAAAGGCATCTTCCAAGATGATCCAGGAAAGGGTCAGTAGGGCATGCCAGCTCTCTGCAGAGAACCAGTGGATATGGCCAGTGGACAAGGCCCCAAACCACAAAACCCTGCTTATTCTGGGGCTTCAAGTCAAAAGTCCACTGGCAAGTAAGAAATAAGTCACGCCCTCAGTGCCCCACATTGCACCTTCTCTGATCAATCAGTACATATTTAGTGAATGTTTGCAAAGGCAAGAACCACCCCTCCATTTCTTTTCTCTCTTACAAAGTTTTATTCCTCCTCTAGCTTCAATGAACTCACAGATAACTCAACTCCACTGGAATATGATCTGGCACGAATCAGCCCCCTTGTACTCGATATTTGAACTATGTTAGGTCTGCTTGCCTGGTAAGCGCAAGGTTGTGAGTTCAATCCCCAGTACAAAAAAAAAAAAATATGTTAGGTCATGAGATTCTCATGACCATTCCACACAGTGATAGCAGGTCTACTGCACTGACACATAAAACTCAGTCATTTGCCAAGTGTCACACAAATACAGTACTCAAACAGTATGGTCACAGTACTCAAACAGTGTGGTCACACAACAATTTTTTATTTTCCCAAATGTCCACTGAAAATCAAAAAAATTTCATAGATCACCTCCTTTACAGGCTCACCCTTCCTGTCAAAGTACATCCCTTTAAAGTTTTCTGAAGCTATCACTGGGCTTTGCCAATAGCCTTGCCAACATCAGTCTTGGCTTAGAAGAACTAGGTTCAGTGTCCCCTCCTCCCAAGAGTTAGTGCATTCTGCTTGAAGGAGAGTAGTGATGTTGTTTACCCCAATGTCTAATGATGCTTTGGACAAAATGATTTCACAATCAGACTCTACTGATTTTGGTCTCAAAATCAGAATCATTTTGTAACAGATGGGGAATTGAGAGGTTCAGAGACACTGTCTAATCAAAGTCAAATTTTAAGTAAAATAAGATTAAGAAACTCACTTAAATTTCTCTGCCCACAAAATTTTGTTTCTGTGTCCAAAAGACTACTCTTTAAAAAAAAATCCACATGTCTCTAATTGGATTTGTCCCTTACTTGCCAGAGCTCCACAGGGAAGTAGAATTATGTCTGTAAAACTGTCAGTTTCCGCCAGAAGGAAAACCTCATTTCTGAATCAGCTGTCTCATCCTTGCCAAGTACCTGCCATGTAGATGTTACTACCTTTACCTCTCAGGGAAGATCACAGTTAGCAAATCATGGGCCCTACAGTTGGAAGTCAAGCTGATCTGTTACCAAATCATCATTATTTTTCTTAAAAACCCATTCCATTAAAAATTATTCAGCTAGAATTCCAGTGTCTACTTAGTTACACACTTGTGTAGCTGTTACAAGAGTCTGAAAGAAGGATCTGGATAGCCTTTTGGGTCCTCATGCTGGGACCCTGTAAGGTTCAGTAGATTTCAATTCCTTCAAGGCTCAAAGTTTCCAAGACTAGCTTTAGGGGTACTTAAAGTTACCAGCTCAGTGGGCTCTTGTTTTCAACTCTCCTGGAAGAATTTTTCTGGGGGGGGGTACCCTGAGCAAATGGGACAGGCTGTAACAGACCATGGTACTTTCTGTTCTGTTTCCTTAGATGACTTGCACATGTGCTATTGAAAAATTATTCAGAAACCACTAGGAGAAAGCAGATCCCTTGAGTATTTGGGAAAACAACTTGGAATCTGCTCCTACATTTCAGTGTGTTCCTTTTGCCTTTGCTCTTTCACCACCATTGGTGAGATTGTCCCATTTCACTAATCAGAAGAGTTGACTGCTTCGGTAAAGGCAAGACAGGCAGGGCAGGTGGGAAGGGACTGATAGCCCCTAGAGTAGAGACTTCAGTACTGATTGTTATATCCAAGATTTTCTCTTGCACTTTGCAAATATATTCTTTTACTAACATTTCAGATTTGCCTGTCAATGCAAAATTTTCAAGTCACATTATTTTAATGCAGTGCCAATAGGCAGGTACTGTATAAGAAAAGTAGGAGAAAATGTCACAATATCTACAAGTAAATGAAAATACAGACACAACTTACCGGATTTTGTGGGATGCAATGAAAGCAGTCCTGAGTGGAAAATTTATTGCATTGAGTTCCCACATCAGGAAGACAGAACGAACACAAATAAACAACCTGATGCTACAATTCAAACATCTAGAAAAAGAAGAGCAAGCCAAGCCCAAAGCCAAAAGAAGGGAGGAAATTATAAAGATTAGAGCAGAAATTAATGCAATAGAGACTAAGAAAACCATACAAAGGATCAATGAATCAAAGAGTTGGTTCTTTGAAAGACTAAATCAAATTGATAAGCCCCTGGCCAACCTTATTAAAAAAAGGAAAATGTCATAGGAAAGGCAATTCATCTCTTTAACTATTTCTTATTTTCTTCATTTTGAGAGAGAAGTCAGACTTTTCAGGTGTATTGTTGTGAAGTATATGGGAAATAATGTGCTTCAAATTCCTTATCACATGGTCTGGCATATAAGTACTCAGTAGGTGTCACTTCTCTTTTTTCCCAAGAATATCTGACTGCATTAACTCCTGAGACTTAAAGTCTCAGAAAACCTCCCACTGTCTCTCACAATAGTGTCTAAATTCCATGACTTGGCAGGTTGTCCCCTGATCAACTTTCCTGGCTCATCTTTCTTGACTTTATTTCTTAGTAGTGTCTCTCTCTCTCTCTCTCTCTCTCTCTCTCTCTGTCTCTCTCTTTCTCCTCTATCTCTAGTATGCTCTTACTATCTATCCCATTCTATGGCTCATCATATCCTTCTATTCTCAGCTTAGCACCCACTTCTACAGGAAATCTTTTCATGCCCTTTTCTGTATTCCTCCACTAAGGCAATTCTTACAATGTATAAAAGTGCACACAGAAAGATTTCCCACCCTGGTGTCCAGAGAGCACGGTGGTATCTAGCCTTTGCTCTGGGGCAAGGGTTAAGGAGACACAGATGACCACAGCTCTCCTGGCTCAGACTCAGTGACCATCAAGGAATGCATACATCTTGTGATTCCCTCTAACTAGCATTTCAAGGTTTTCTGTGTATAGTTCAGGGCTTGTGACAAAACCATAAATTGAACACAGTTTATTCTTCAATCTACAATTATCCTATTTGTGCTTTTCTTTTTTTTTTCCTTTCATGTTTCTGCAGTAATTAGGAATACATTCCAAAATCTAAGGAATTTGTTTTACATGTAGGGTTGCAGCTTCAGACTGAAAGTACTTTCTATGTTCCTTCTATATTTCCATACACTGTACTCATTTGAGAAGAGACTCTGGGGAGGGAAATGCTCAGCCTGAAAAAATGAGAAAAAAAGGTTGGATATCTCAGCAGCCAGGTGGAAACCATGGAGTAGTATCTGGAGCATCGAGATAGGGACCTCCCACTTTCTCCATGGTATTCCTGAAATGTGTAGAAAAATCCCCACAAAAATCATTAGCTCTTCGGCTGTCATCATGTGTCAGTCGCTGAAGCAGGCATGAGTCACCTAGTCCTCCTGTGTGTAGACTCCTGTTAGCAACACAGTGGCCTGCATCTGCTTCTGCCACTCCAGGGCTGAAACTCATAGTAAGTCCCTCCACTGTCTCTGAGTCTTAGTGGCCTAATCTGTAAAAAGAGAACATTGGTTCCTATTTCTGTAGTAGCTTTAGTAAGATTCAAGGAATTTGGTGCATAGCCCAGAGGAACTTGGTAAATGTTATTTTTATAATTTGTCCGGGATCTTCTGAAAGTGGGCAAAATATTTTTTTTCCATCCAACACCCTGGCTCTCATCCTTGTTGGCTGAGTAAGCTGGGTTGATAACTGTGTGTTTTCTTCCTTAGGGAAACTCCCTCTGGATCTCACACTCCTAGGTCTTTGGCTACTGTTTTTAGTTGGATGTACCCTTCTAATGAAATAGAAAGCTATTTGAGGGCAGCAAGAGGAATAGAACTTCCTTAAGTTTTCCAAAGTGCCTGCTACCAGTCTGAATACGTGGCAAATATTTGTTGATGCAACTATGTTTAACTCAATGAAGTGTTGAGATTCTCTACTGTGTTGGTCACTGTGGTTAATGCTGGATCAAAGGTAACAAATGAGCCTAAAATGAATGAGACAGGGAAATGTCATTTATAATACACAATAAATGCAAATACCCAGCACAAATTGTTTTCTCTACATCCTTAATCTCCCCTGGGGAGATGTTATCATTCCCATTTTCCAAAGGTGGGTGCAAAGATCTCCAAAGGGATTAATAACTCAATGCTCCTCCAAAAAGAATAGGAATTAAGAAGGCAAGGCCAGGTCTTCCTGATGTTCATTTTATCTCACTGTATTGCCCATGCTCTCTCACTCATATCCCTCAGTACACAACTGAAATATAATTATATTATCAAATGAGTAGGTTAATTAACCCATAGATTATTATAACAGAAGACAAGTTATGGCATGTATTTTAATAGACACAAGGAATTACAGACACTTCAGGGGATAAATAATAGTAACTCAAAGAAGAGTGGCAAAGGACTGATGAACCCAATAGTGGGTTAAGAGAATATAAAGTCAAAGAATGAATTTCAAAGAAAGACGCAGTGTCTAAGTCTCATTTGCCTTCTTAAGTAGGAACCTTCCATAGGATCAGCAGCACAGCCTGAATAGAGATGGGGAGCCCACTGCCCCATTCCATTCTCTGTGGCCCACTCATGTATGAATGTGCATGTGTGTGTGTGTATGTGTGTGTGTTTGTGTGTAAATATCTGACTATCTGTATGCATGTGACTGTGTGTGTGAGGGTGTATGCATGTGAGTGTGTGTTTGTAAACGTGTATGAGTTAATGCACATGTGTGTGTTCATGCATGTGCATGATGGTAAGGGTAAGGAAGGGAAATAAATTCAAGACATTTGCTTCCCTATGAGGAATTCAGGAGACTTTCGTTGTGCCCTCCAGGCTGCCCTCTGTTGTCCCTCCCTCACCCCCTGTACCTAGGCTGCACACATATCCCACCCTTGACCCTGTATTCTCCAGTGAGCTGATCTCATTATAGTAAATTTAGTTACAGCTGAAGTCTCCTTGTAACAAAGATTATGTCCAAGCCCAGAGTAATGGAACCTAGTCGATTTCATTAAAATAAAATTGGTTACAATGAATAATTCAATAGGATGATTTTGTTTCCTCATCTCTTCTTTGTAGATCGAACAGCTAGTATTTATAATGATTTTTTAAAATTGGATTTTTGTTTAGGAAGAGATAATCACCCATAATTCCTGACAGCCCTCTCCTTACAAGATTGGAAAAACTGCTCCGTGAATCCTCTTTTCAAATGCAAAGACTAGAAAATTCTCCTTTTTTGTTCACAATAGCAGCAGTAAACTTTGGAGGATGTTTAAGCACAGTTACTCCCTCAACTTTCATTCATGTGAGGTTTTCAGTGTATTCTTAATACTCTAATTTGTGCGATGTTTTTTAAACATTACTGGATGTTGATGTTGAATTTGGAATTGTTTTATGTTCTGTGTAACAGAGAGGCCATGCCTGTGCATGTTGAAATGTGTGTGTGTGTGCGCGTGCATGTGCGCATGCTCATGTGTATCTTCGGTTCAGGATCCTGACATACCCTAAGCATCTGGTCTCATTTAGATCCTGTCCTTAAAGATGAAGGGACAAAGAGGAATGAAACTGGAATATATTCTCAAACACTAATGGCCTAATGGGGGAGCCAGGTGGACAAACAAATGTTTAGAGTTTACTGTGACAGGTAAGCATGAAGATGAGTTCACAAAGTACGGAGATGGTAGGGGAAGAAGATGAATTCTGATCTCTTAGTCATGCAAGTATCATTCACTCATTCATTCATTAAGGCAGTGATAAACAAGAGAGGCACCAGGAAACACAATGTTCCATTTCTTCACACGTTCTGCAGGGAGCTCAGAAACGACGCTCTGATGAAACTCACGAGAGGTCTAATAAATGAAGTCATGCTTCCCTATACCTTACCCAGTGATGCTTCACTGAGACAATTATATTTTTCTTTCATCTAGAAACCAGGCCTATGCCACTGTACCTGAATTGAGGGAGCAATATAAAGAGAGGACTGTCCAGGAGACACGGTTCCCCTGCAAGGTCAGCAGGCAGGCTGGCCTTAGAAATGACCACTGGGTTGAGCAGTCAGAGGCACTGAGTTGCAACTCTGGGAAATGGAAGTCTCGGAAGAAGACAGGTGCTTGCTCCGCAGGATAATTGGAACAGTGGCTCTGGGGACAGCAAAGCCATGCCTAGAATCATACAAGCTCCAGTGGCCCTGAAACTCTCACTGCCTCAACTAGGTTCTCAGTCTCCTGGGAGAGAAACATGGCACGTAAATAGTGCATATGGGGAATGAGGAGTGAGTCATAGCTGCTTAAAACTGAGAAAGTCCTTGGAGATCATCATACTCAACTAGTTATTATTTTAAAGATGGGAAGATGGGGCCCAAATAGGTGGGAGGACTACTCCATAACCATGCAGCGAAGTCACAGTAGAGTTAGCACTAATTCATGAAGCATAAAATGTGGCATCCTCCACTCAAAAAAAAGGAACACTTTCTAAATTAATTTGTTCTCACCTCTCTTGAATTCTAGTGATATATACAAAATAGAATTCTTTCCTACATGTGAATTACCAGGTAGAGAAATGGGAAGACAGATATCACCCTTGTGATGCTAATGGAGGAGCCACTGGGCCACTGCCTGTGAAACCCTTTATAAACACTGACACCACGTTTGGCTAAAGATGTGCTCAAGTGGCCACATCCTAAGGCTCTGCAAGTGAAGTGAGGAACTTGAGGGGCACAGCAAAGATTCAGGACATCAGCAAGAAGTGTTGCACAAAACTAGAGCCTACCTGGGATGCTGCCGGCTGCCCGATGATGACCCAGCCTGGGCACTGCTGGTCTTGATGGGACACTGAAGCATTGGATGCCCACTGATCCAGGAATCCTTGGGGTGTATAGACACCACAGTCTTTAATGCTAGTCTTTTGTTCAAACTCTTCACATACCCCATCTCCATCATGGAAATAGCACCGGCTGGGTTCATCTACAAGAGAGGAAGAGAGAGAGAGAGAGAGAGAGAGAAGAGGAAGAGGAAGAGGAAGAGGAAGAGGAAGAGGAAGGGGAAGAGGGAGAGGGAGAGGGAGAGGGAGAGGAAGAGGGAGAGGGAGCGATAGTTGATGAATACTTGTTTCTTGGCCTTTGGCATCATTAGTAGCTATGGGATTTGATCACCAAATCCACCAGCCTTGTTAAACCCACCATCATTAGTCACAATAGAACATTCATTAGCCTTTTTTAAAAAAGAGCAATCTTGTCATATGGAATGACATAGATAAACCTGGAAGACATCATGCAAATAAAAATAAGCCAGTTTCAGAAGAACAAATCCTGCATGGTTCCACGTAGGCAATGTATCTAAAGTTGTGAAACTCACAGATAAAGACAGTAAAATGAAGTTTCCCAGAGTCTGAAGGGAGGGAAAATGAGCATTAGCTGTTCAATAGTTGTAATTATACACAACGAAAAAGCTCTAAATAACTGCTATACAACATTATGCTTATAATTAACTACATTCTACTATAAACTTAAAATATGTGAAGAATTTTTTTGCCACATACATACACAAAAGTTCACAAACACATCCATCTTCATTACTTCCAAGTGAGCCTCAAAACCATCTCAAGAGGAAGGCATTATCATTACTTTAATTACTATTTTAATCTCCAGTTGAGATGCCACAGAGTTGTAATAACTTGAACAAGGTCACACAGTATGTTTATGTCAGACATAGGACCAGAACCCAGGCCTTCACTTTCCAACTCGGAGTACGTTATTCACATCACAGAACTTCATAGCTGTAAACTTGGGCTCATACAGTTCCAAAGATAGTGTCAGTTTTCCATTTAAAAAAATGAACTGGGTTTAGTACCAGTTCTGAAATTTCTTTTTTTCTTTTTCTTTTTTTTTTTTGTGCTGGGGATTGAACTGATGACCTCGTGTTTGCCAAGCAGGCACTTACGCCTGCTGAGCTAAACCCCTGGCCCTAGTTCTGTTCTGGAATTTCATTGACCATGTTAGACAAGTCTCTCTCTGTCTCTGGAACCAGTCATTAGAGCAGAGAAAGAGATTAGAATACTGATAGAGAGCAACACATGCAGAAATCTACATATGGTCACCTGAAAAAGATTACTCTGTATTCTTTCTGTAACTTTAATAACAGCTCTTCTGAACTATTTTCTCAACTTTTCTACACAAAGCTAACTACTCCCTACTGTATGTGAGTGCCTATTTTACTAAGATCGCCACCTTAACACTTACCATACAATACTGTTATTAGAGCTACAGCTCTCTGGAAAGATTCATAATTCCTTGAAAGTCAGTACCTATTCAGTGTCCTAGGGTTATCATATAATTTTTCATCCAAATCAGACAGCATTTTGAAAATGATAGCCATGTTATAAAAATTATATACAGGTAATAGTTGTATAACCTGGGAAAATTTCAGTATCTCAGGTAAATCATAATATAGACATCGTTTTATCTGGGTCATCCTTCTCAAATTTGCTATAGAATAGTAGAATGGAGCTCTGTAGAGGATATTGATTGTAAGACTGAAGATGGTTTGATTTCTGTTCTTTGTACTGGCTCTGTACAAAACTAACCTTGAAAACTAACCTTGTTTCTCAGCCACTAGATCTTCACCTGTAACATGGACAAGACAGTCCTAGCCTGGACAGCTTCTCAAGGTAACCACAGAACTATCCTTAGAAATGAACATAAACATGCTTTTTACATTCTAAAATAATTGTCAATTAAAAAAAAACTTTTTCTAAAGGGTTGATTTATTCCCAAGTAATTGAGTTAAATCCAGTTGTGAAATCAGCACTCACTTGAAACACTATCAAGCAACATTTTCCCAACTAGAAATAGCCCAGGTCAAGGAGAAATAAGACTTGGATTTCTTTGATGCTGACTATTTGAAAAAGGAGTTATTGAATTCAGGGACAGTAAAATGTTGAGCCCCTTCCAAGCTCTAAAATCCCTTGTTTATTTCTGCAAACAGTTTACATAGTGAAATACTACCAAAAGAGCCAGAATAAATCAATCCATTATAATTCAATTATTTAAAGATGAATTTGAGCCAGCTGAGAACTCCAGTGACCAGTAGCATGCTGGGCAGTTCAGGCAAGGAAAAAATACAGGCTCAGTGCTTCTCAGAAGCTCCAACCCCTCGATGATTGTGGCCAACCTAGATATAATGAAACACAGGTCCAATCTAAGAGTGATCAACTGTTAATCTAGACTTGCTCTCTAAAATTCAGTAAAGGGGACTGCAAAGAGTAAGGATTCTGACATATGTCAAAGGTAAGGTCAATCCCCATCTCTACCACACATGAACAGTGTCAGGCTGAAATAAGCTGATCACTATGAACTTTCCTAAACCACAAAAAATGGAGGCAGTCCCATTTACTCAGTGTTGTCATGGTGATTATGGGAAATGGCATGGACAGTGTCAGCCCCTTCACTCATTTCATCTACTAGAAAACTGAGAGCTAGTGGAGGTGTAGTATTTGCCTCCAGGTCATTCAGAGAAAGCTGGAACCAGAGCTAGAAGTCTGAGAATGACTTTTCACAACTAGCAGAACAGATCCTTTTTATACTTGTGTGATTTCCTGCATGCATTATCATTAAGGATAAGATCACCAAGTTGCCACTTTTTTACCTCCTCCAATACAAAGACAAATAGGGTGGGATTATGGCAAGACTGTATAAAATCTGATCTCTATTCTCTAACACGTCTTAATTCATTTCTTCAGCAAAGATACCTCCCAGAGTAGAGAAAGAAAGAAAGAAAGAAAGAAAGAAAGAAAGAAAGAAAGAAAGAGAAAAAAGAACTAGAAATGAATTCCTCAAGAAGGCTAATTTCCTCTTGATTGTGTTTATGACTGCAACAAATCTGACTGCTTGGAATCAGCAGAACCTAAGAATGGAGAGAGTCAGACAGACATAGGTAGAAAAACAGATGCATAAGTGACTAAATAGATAGGAAAAGACAGTTAACATGAGAGGAAGAGTGGGGAGAGAGGAGAGAGAGAGAGAGAGAGAGAGAGAGAGAGAGAGAGAGAGAGAGAATAACAATATGTATGTCTGTTTTTTTCTAGATTCTGCTGACAAAGCAATTGTGCATCCCTTTTAAAAATAACATCCTTCAACTCTGCTATTCAGCTTCTCTTGCTACTAGTGTCCCAGGAGCCCTTCGGCTCCATCTGCCAGTCTTTGTCTAGGGAATTTGCTATCCCTCTCTACTCCCTCTGCCCCAAGCACTGAACAGAACAGAGTAAGGAATGGAATACAAATGTGCAGCCAGGAAAAACAAAGACAGCAACAATAAAACAAAACTGGCCTTGTTTCCATTACATCAATTTACTTGGTGCTCCTTGAATGCTTTATGTCAGGTGCTGAGCAGGTTGTAGTGAAGAATCTGAAGTCAACCCCAAGGTCAAATGATCACCTTGACACCCTGGTTTCATTATAGTAGTTAGTTGGCTTTGATGATAATATACACTGAGAGCAATATTGTACAGACTATGGGCACACACACATACACATACAGCTGAAAATCTAACAAAGTTTCAAAATCTAGCTGGTGAGTGAGTGACTAAACTTCAGAATCCCTGATGTCCACACTTCTGTGAAAATATAGTTTACATTCTGCCTCCCTTGCAAACTTTCTTTAAATTATGGTTTGGTGGAATAAAAGGACATGAGATATCAATAAGGACTGCCTCATAGTGGACTTGCTCTGGGCACTCTGATCTCTAAATCTCACCCTGTCTTCTCTTAGCAAAAGGCAATTCCACATTTAAGATTAACATTTGGCATGTGGTGACATTCAGAAAGCTGTCCTATCCAGCTAGCACACCTGATGAGGGTGGACCAGGCATGACTAACACAGTCCACTTTCCTTTGGTGTGTTTTCTTATGAGACAGTTTCTTTCTCTTTAGAAAGAAAAGAGCTCATCCAAAGAGTCCAGGATAGAGGCGCTTGCTGTAAGTGGACAGACAAAGCTGATGTTGCCCTCATTGACTTAATTTTCAATTTTTATCTGTCAGGAGCATCAATATGCAATGCCATGTCCCTGCATTTCTAAGGTTTACATAAAAAGGACACTATCTGTGGTAGGTAGACACTGTTGTCTACACTGGACAGATTGGATGGCCAGATCCAAGGAAACAGGGACAAGTACCCTTAAAGTATAGCACAAAGGTTGGAGTTCACAGTAAGGTTAAGAGTTCCTATCCTTGAAATAAACAAACAAACAAATAAGCACCTGAGTTCAAGCATTGTTCTTCTTTTTATCACTGGTTAATCTTAGATATCATAGTTTGCCTTCCTATGCCTCAGTTTGACCGTCTATGAAATATGAATAAAGTTATCTTTTAGACTTTCTCTGTGAGGTGCTGGGTATTATCAAATAGTATAATAGTCCAAGAGATACAAAAATAAAACTGGTCTGAATGACACAAGTTTATTCTTAACAATGCAGAGGCTGAGATGAGGCAGGGACTGCAGAAGTCTTCTTAATCAGAGTCTCAGAGGATACAAAAAATCAAAGAAGGCACAGGGGCTATTTTCAATATAAATGGCAAGCAAACGAACAGAAAAGGGGCAAAAAGCAATAACTAAAAAAGAAGATTATATTTATTTCTATACTAAAACTAATTTGTTGCAATATGCAGACACTAAATAACTTAGCTTGATGCAAAACTTTGGTAATTCTTGATGTTCCTAGGGTACTTTAGATGAAAAAGTGAGAGAAAGAGCTGAAAAGTTCATAGCTAGGAAAGGGAGGATGAACTTAAGTTATTCATGTCTTCTCAGATATAGTTTACACAAAGAAACTTGCCTTCATATTGACTCCCATCATTTTAAAGGATCTGAACTGTATAGTGACAAATTGTTGGTCACTGAAAAACTAACATAAGCCAATGCATTCTTCAGATGAGACCCTGAGCTAATGTGACTACTTCATGATGGTTGGATAATTTAGGATATTTTGGCTTATGTTTTCTAACCCTAAAATGTTATCATCCCCCTCCATTATATATAACCTCTTGATAGATCCTGACCACTTAATTGGAGAAGATGATTTTTGTTAGTTTGGCATACAAAGCTCTTCACAAACTGCCTTCATTCGGTTTCCCAAAACACCCAGTTCCATTTCATTTATCTATGCTGTCTCACAAGGGTTGTCTCACTCTGTCAGAAATGTATTTTACATTTCTTCACTTTCCTAATTCTCATTAGTTCCTCAAGCTTCAATTAGCATCTCCCTTGGCAAGTCTCTATTTTAACCCCTTTCTTGGATTCCCACCTTACTTGGGTTAAAGGACCTTCTCTTTGTTCCAGCACTTTCCATATTACTTCCATCACAGGCTCTTTATAACTCCTTATGGGTCAGTCTCACATAACAGATAAAAATTTTTTTGAGTCTTTTAATTCTGTACTTTTAACTAATAATATAGTGCCTAGAGCGAAGGTACCAATTAAATAGCCAAGGAATACATGAATTGGTGAGTGACATAAAAGATTAAAATATTTACATTTAATTTCACTTATCTGATTACACATTGTCTAAATAAACCAACTGCTCATATACCTTCTGGTAATGCAATTACTTGCCATACTTTAATAGTACTTCAAATCAGATTTTATCAAAAAATAGACATTAAGCAGAGCAAATACTTTGTTTAAAGGGAACAAAATACTCCACCTACAAGATTAACCAGCTTCACTTTAGAATTTCTTTGAACATTAAAACTGCAGTTGTTCTAAAACAAGTCCCAGGAGATGGCCCCTTAAATATTTCCATTATGCCCAGCTGGGATTAAGAACCCAGTAATTCATTTGCAATCATTTCAGCAATGAATGAGAAACAGGTAAGAGTTACCAAAGCTTTCTGAAGATGTTAGGAGGGAGCACTGTTATTCTCCCCATCTCAAATAGCTTCTACCCCTTAGAAAACAACTGAAGAAGATGAGAAGTACATTTGACAAATATATACCAAGCCCCTGTGTGTTGACTGTAATAGTTTTGGGAATACATTCATGAAAGCACTTTTGTCCCCCTCCTCTACAGGAAGAATCAACACTGCTTGGTAAAACGGGGAAAGCTTGCATGAGAAATGGCTTAGTTAAAACATATTCAAAGGCGACAATAATGATAGCATGTTGAAGGAAGACTCCGAATGAAAGATGAGCCTCTACCAATATTTGAGTGAGGGAGCACAGTGAATCCTGGAACTGATAAATTGAAAAGTTGACTTGAAGCCAGATTAAAGAAGGATTTCAATATTATTTTTAAAAATGTGAATGCTATTCCTTACTAGTGGCAAGATTTGAAGCAGGAAAGCCAAATTGTAACCATAATTTTTCTTACTCTCAGAGGCAATGAGGTAAAATACATGATATTCCTTCACAGTTGTGCCATTTCCTGTTTATTTGAGTTTGGGGAAATTCTGTAGAATTTCTAAGACTTGGCCTCCTCATCTCAATAATATTGAAGGATACTTAATAATCCTGCAATTTCTGAATAATAGAAGTAATTATATAACAATCAAAAATATTTCCTTAGTTGTTTTTGTCTGTGAGATACTATGATAAATTATGGGCATAAAGTAGTAAATAAAACATGAATGATTTTTTTCCTCCGTGGAACTTAATGGTTGTAAGTGAATGTAAATACTATATATATATATATATATATATATATATATATATATATATATAAAATAGGTGACCAATAAATGTTCTATGATGATGACCTTAGAACTGAAACAATTATTTCACTTTACCTATAAGGAAAGCTGATGCTTATAAGGTTGAAGTCACTTGCTGAAGTCTTTAGAAAAAAATGTATATTACAAATAAGAGTAGAATGTTGATTTTTGAACTTGAATACAATGCCCTTTTTATGATATCCTGCCCCTGTTTTAGCATTTATTTCTAGAAACAAAATAGTTTATTATTTAATCAAGTCTCAATATTATAATTGGGGTTTTCTGATTTTGTTTCTTCATACTGTCTATGGATATGGGCTAAAGAGTCTGAAAAACTATTGGAGTTAACAAGCTTTGTGGTCATTAAGCAAAACAAACAAATAATCCAGATACAGGGAGGTGAGAACTTTCATTCGTAGAAGATGGACTTGATTTAGGGCTCAAGGTAAAGGCAAATAATTTCAACATGAATTCTAGAAATGGGCTATCTTCCAATGGATAAAAAATTACTTGTGGTTCTCAACTTTTTGTTCATAAAGATGGGTCAGCTTTTGAGAAATCTGTATCTATTGCTAACTGAGGATGTTTTCTTTCAGTCCAATGAGTACTATTTTCTTTTTCCTTTTTTTCTTTGTTAAAGGTCATAAAAAAATTAGTATTTTTGAGTTCAGCTGTTTGTTTAGGTATGGGTCCAACCACAACAAGCTTCGTGCCACATAATAAGTCATCCAAACAACAACAAAAAAGACCCAAAAATGCACAATCTTTGCATCCAAATAATAGTCTGTTGGAACAGAAGAATGGTAGTGCCTTAATCCAGGATGATTTACAAAAGGGAAGTTGAGTAGAAGCTATGCTGGCATCCATTTCCTCTGGAACAGAAATATCTTGACTTCATATTGTCTTTCTTTCAAAGGCTTAATGTCAAACCCACATTGCTAACCTCATTCCATTCTATTCAAACCAGAGTTTGTTCTTTAGCCTCTTCAATGAGATCAGCCTACCCAGAGTACCAAAGGCTGGGTGGTGCAGGGCTCCTGAAGAACCATGAATCTGCTAACAAGTTTCAGATGCCGATTAGGTCTGCTGAATCTGAGAAGCTTAAATTGATTTCTGGTTCCTTTAAGGTTTGGCCACATATCAACATGGACCAGAAATTCCTCGCTGTTTCACAGTGGTGACCTGGAATCAACTAACAGGCAAAAAAGCACTAGAAAAAGAGGAGTTTCTAGATGGTATCTCGCATTACCAGTCTAACTCTGTCTTAGACCATAGCACAGATGTGTCCTCTCTACTGGGACTTTATAATACTCTCACAACTAGATTGCTTTGTTTTTACTTCCATCCCTTCTTCAGTATCAATCTACTCACAATTAAAATACAAATTCTATGCCTGAAATACTTGACTTCTCCAGAATTTGAGCATTACTGGCTAGCTTTCATGACTTTTCATAGTTTAGTTTTGTTGTTTCTCTTTATTCACAGTTCCAAGCACATTTTTAACCTTAAATAAACGTACTTCTTTTCTAGAACTCACACCTCAGAGCATCTATCCTTATTTCTATAGTCTAAAAGGCTGACTTCCACTTTTGAGTCTGTCATCACCAAGCTGTAATTTAGCATGAGCTTCAGTTTGGTGTTACTCCATTTGCTGCTCTGTTGTAGTCCTAAGTGTTCAGCAGATTCAAGTTTCTTCTCTTCCCAGGATCATTATTGTCTCCTTCCAAGTCTTCAAAACATTTAAACTTTACAAAGTAATTTTTAAAAAAACACAAATTTCAAATTAAAACAGTAAAACCTCCTTTCATCTTCTGAATGCTATTTCCTTTACTTCGTGTTTTCCTTTTTGAGTTACAGTAAAATGTGTTGGGTTGTCCAGTTCCTACACTTAACACTTCACCAAAATCACCACAATGTCATAAAATTCTCTCTCTTCTCCTCTGTTTTTATCTCTCTTTCTTACATACAGCCTACCTCCCTAGCCTTTTTTGGCATCTCAGGTCCTCCTTTTTTTCTGTCTACTATTAAATAACTATTTCAAACCCATCTGGGTGCCAACCAATATAAGTGACACATGTAGTTTTATAGCAGATCTTTTTCCTGAGCCCCAAGCACCTACAGAGCATCCCACTAAGCAGCTGTTTAAAGAAATCTCACAGAATCAAGCAAAATATCAATTACTTTCTAAGATCCCTGTTTTTCATCTGAGTGAATGACAACACCATCCATTAACAAATGCCATAGCAAAATCTTCCCAGTCACCTCTTCTATATTTTTCTCCCCATCCCTCAACACCAAATAAAGTCCATCAGCACATCCTACAGGAGCTTTTGACCAGGATATTACATAATGACCTACTGGGCTCCATCACTACTATATAAATCTAAGCCTTCATCTCCACTGCAGCCTCATTTAACAAGTCTCTCTGCTTTTCCTGCATCTGTTTCCCAACCATCCCTCCTCTGGAACAGTTGTATTTTGCTTTTATGAAACTCAGATTGGAAAATGGGTTCCCATTTCATGTGTAACAACATATTGAGTCTGTAAAATGGCCTAAGTGTCCCTGCTTCATGTGATTATCTCCTACTAACAACATTCCTCTTGTTCACTATCTTCCATTCAGCTACCACCCATTCAACTAGGCTGATATCTATTCAGAAGTATCTATCCCAAATTGGTTTTATACCAGGAATCTGAACTGGATGTTCGGGTTCCCTGTAATACTTGCTTTTTATTTAATTTTCCCTTGACTTCCTCACATTCAGGGGCCAATTCAAACATCACTTCCTCAAACAACAATCCTGTCTACCCACAGTAAGCTCACACTCTATTTATTCATTCTCTCATGTTGTTTTATATCCATCATAGTATTATTCACCCTAAAAAATAAACTCTTAGGGCTGGGGGTAGAACTCTATGATAGATTACTTGCCTGGATTGGATCCTCACACTCGAAAAAAACACTAAGCTAAAAAATAAATTTTTAGGCATTATTGTTTCCTGTTGCTATATGGTATAAATTTCTGAGTATCATGTTTCAAAGTTCATCTTCTCTGTTAGGACCAATAAAACTGCCTGGCCATATTATATGACTTATATTTTAAAATAAATGCAGAGCTGATTATCTATAGCTCTTGGATTCTGAGATATTTCTGGGCTGGATCCATTCTTACTTATATTTACATCCCTTACACTTAGGATAGTAGGTATTCAGGAAAAGTCTAATAAAATTCTTTTGGAGATTTATTTATTTACCCAGGGCCTTTGCACTGAGCTACATCCCCAGTTGATTTTAAATATGTTTTGGAGACAGTATCTTGCAAAGTTGCCCACAGTGTGCTTGAACTTGCAGTCCCCTTGGCTCATCCTCCTAGACTGCTCGCGTTATCGGCATGTGCTACTACACTAGCTTTCCTTTGGTTGTTAAAATCTTTAATTGCATTAAAGATGTCTCAAAACTTATGTAAATGTTTTTAGCATATTATTCTGTCTCAAGACTTGGTTGAACATATTAATAAACATGAGGTCATAGGACAAATCCTAGAAATCATTAAGAAAAAATTTAATTTTATATAAGCAACTTCATATTTTTTCTTGTGACACATTGTGCCTCACCATCTGTCCTAAACATTGTTTCATTTTCTATCTTAACTGAATTTGGAAAGAAATGGAATATCTGCATAGAAAATGGGGTACAGAGTAGACTGAAATTTAATAAAGAGTTTTGACAGTCTGATATATTAAAACTTGAAGATTCATTTACATCACCTTGAATTTTTGTTTACTTATTTGAATGGCCAGAAAAGATTACAAGCAAAGATTGCAACTTTAATAAATAGCAGTAAATCAAATTGACCAGAATATTCAAAATCTGAAAGGATTTTCAGCTGGGTCTCAATGATACCTCATGATATGGAAAAGAGGGCTCTATTTACCACCAGTACATAGTGGCCATGGAACAGATGGAATTTCTAAGCACAAAGTGACACACAGCACTCGAAGACCTTTAAAACATTAAGCAGGCAATAAGAAAATGAAATTCGGATGATATAAAGTCATAAGTGGGAAAAATTCCAAAATGTTGAGTGTGTAAAAAGGTGTGTAACAATGGCCAGAAAACAGGTAGTAAAAGATATCATACTATACATGTGTTATCAGTGTTTTTAAAAGTGACCTCATACATAGACAAAAGAAAAAAAGAGAAAGTGGAAAGGAGAAGAGACAAAGAAAGAAACAAAAATGAAAAGGAAAGGTGGATCATTTCTCAAAATTCACAGCCAGGTAAAGAACAAGGAGTGAGGGAACTTGAGACAGACAGAGCTGCTCACTATTCTCCCAAGTACTTTGCACGATTCCCTTTCCCTTACTGTAGAATAAAGGAAGTCTGTCCAGTAGCCTTATGGACCCCATCAATTTTGTCACCCTAAAATATATTTAGTCCTTGATTTTCTTCATTTTAACACTTTAACCAGTTTTTCCATTTGAAATTGGAAGGCTCAGTCAACAGATTGAGGCCCAAGAAGGCTGAGGATACTGAGCCCCTTCTAAAAGACACACGAGATTACAATGACAAACCGATGGAATGGGGACCAGAAATCACGCCTTATGCCTTAAAAAAAAATAAAAAATATTTCTAATCTCTTTTGGAAAGTGGCTACAAGGATCTGGTATATACATCTCAGAATGATTTGCTATATTTGAGTTGAGAATAAGCTCAAACATACACAAATCCATAAGAAGTATTGTTTTCTCATTTTCTCACTGCAGATATAAACTAGAACTCATTTCCCAAGTCATCAAACATATTTTCCATTTCATTAGGTTGCAATTCAACCATTGCTTTCCCAAGGAGGACTTTTCTAACCATGCAATCAAAATATAGTTCCCACTTCCACTCATTTCACTGGATGCCATTAATGTATTGTATTCCCTTCACAGCTTTATCTTGTGTTTTCAAATGTTTACTTGAATAGTAAATTTCCTTTAAAATGGAATGGCAGCTCCATGGCAGCAGAAATATAGACTGTTTTGTTCACTGATGCATTCAGATTCTAGTACACAGAAAACAACATTGGTGAGTATTTGCTCAATGAATGAAGGAAGGAATAGTGCCACAGAAGTCCTTAGAAATTATCTGTCTCATCCACATGCCTTCTTTTGCAAATGTAGCAACTGAGATTCAGAAAGGTTAATTAACTCACTCAGTACACCCAAACTAATTATTGGAGGCCAGTGGTTCTAACTGGCTAGTGAAAGCTCATTATACAAATACTGAAAGTATGCAATGTTGAGAGGAAATAGGTCTATGAGAAATGCATGCTTGTAAGCATAAAGAAAATTAATAATGTGTGCAAATGCAACTAAGTATAGATGCATATTTGCATTTATTTTCCAATCCAGTGAAACAAATAGCCTATCATTCTGTTAAGGCATCTTGAAGATTCAAACTAAGAAAGACTTTCAGACAAATGGATGCTATGCCTACCAGTGGCCCAAGAACTGAAGGATAAATCAGGGTAACACATGAAAACTGAACCAGTTACCCCAGTGTGGCAGTGCTGCTTGTGATTAAGGAGAGCACAGTGTTCTGGGTTCCTGGTGAGATGTTCATGTAAAAACAAGTGTCAAAATGGATCCCTTCCCCCGGGACCCTGATTGATTTGTCCTGCCTGGAAGACCATCCTCCTGCCCTGTGGTTCAGGTAAGTACAAAAAGATAAAGTACTAAAGTCACAGTGTTCTCCATCTACAAATTGGTGAGCTATATTACAGTTTTATGAAGACCAGGAGCAGACACTTGAGTAGGTAAATTTCCTTTCTCTTATGCAATAGGGTGCTATTTAGCATTTGGAATCAGATTTTGTGCTAATTTGAATTTGATTTACATTACCAACGTTTCATTGTTGTAAGTGGATATCTTTATGCCTTCCAATTAAAAAAAGCAGAAGAGAAAGGAGAAGGGAGGGGAATAATAAGTCTTAAAGCTTAAGAATTAACCTGGAATGTTTGGAAATACAAATCAAAAAGCATTGTTCTTTTTGATTAAAGATCATAAGCATCATCTTGACTCTTCATATTCAAAAAGTGTTCCAAGGAGCAGTGAATTCAGTTTTCACCATCTAAAAGAGGTGTTTGGCCTCTCAAAATCATGAAATCACAGATTGTATTACTGGCTGTTCATTCCAGGACAGAAACCAGAGAAGTCCCCTCTGGTCTTAGACAAACCATGGTTTGAACAGGCCAACTCTGGACTGCTGAGAGGATTGTTCAGAAAATGGGACTCTGAGTAGGAACCCCTTCACTAAGCAATGCTCCTATAGGTATAAAAATGCTTAACCCAAAATAGAGAAGGCTCAGAGGAGACACAACCCAAAACTCTTCTAGTAAGAAGGGTTGGTCTAAAACTGAAATCAGCAGCCTCAGCATATCCAGAGTTATTCACTCAAGGTTTTGGACCGAGGCTTAATAACAATTCACAAGGAATGATCTTGTCCCTTCCTGCTTCTATTGTCATGTGTCTTCTCTAAAGCACCCTAGTCTAGATCTAGGCAGACTGATACTGTGGCTGTCTTCTTTAAGTATGGTGTTCTGTGTCATGTCCACGTCTTTGCTGAGGGGTCTTCAAAATTTCCAGCTGCTTCTTTCTAAAACTAGTCTCCATTTATTCTGTATTCTTAGTTATTAACTAGTCCCTCCTAGAAACTTTATCTAGTACTTCAGCCTAAGTTACCTCTCCATGTCTTCCTGTGGAGGCATCTACTTCTCAAATTAAAAGTGTATTTAGTATATTTATTTTCTAAATGAATAACTGAAAAGAAAAAGAATAAAAATGATGATACAGAATTTCAAAACATAATCATAGGAGGGATGACTTGCTACAGGCTAGGCACTGCACTAAGCGTTTCTAATGCATTCTAGCATTTCATCACGTCTGGTGCTATCACTGTCTCCATTTTACAGGAAAGATAGTTGAAATTTAAAAAGGTAGAATCATTGTTTAAACTGTAGAATTAAGAATGAAATTCAGACTATTTGATTCTAAAAGCCACATTTGTCAGTTCACTCATTCTGCCCAATTTCTGTCTTCCGTGGATGTAGATACTGAGGAAGAGCTCTCATAAGAAGAGCTGACCTGTTGCTATCTGAGACGCCCTGTGATTTTGCCCTACCTGTGGGCCCAGGGATTTTAGGGAGCCAGGGTCACACCCCAACTCCCCATGGCTTAACTCAAGGACCAGTACACATCGCACCTAAGTCCCAATCGTCTTTTCAGGAAATTGGTGAAATAATGGCTATCTACCCAGATATTAGGGAGATAAAATGAAAGATTTTACTGAAAACATGCAGCCTCACATCTGGCATTAAAAGCAAAATACTGTAAAAGATAAGGAACCGCTCCTTCTCTGAAGCAAACAATCTACCCATTACCTTTGTGCCACCGTTACACTGCGTGGGCTCAATACCTTATGTTTTAGTTAAACATTTTTAATTTTTTTGAAGAGGAATCTGAGTGTTTGTTGGCAAGTGATTGAACATGCTGGGCCCAGCCTCCGGGCCCACAGTCCATTAGGGAATTTACGAGGCGAGATGGGGACCTTAGGCTCATGTACTCCCTTCAGAGGCCCTACTTACAAAGCCATCAATTTCCTTAACAAAGAACATTGGCTTAAATGCCCCTTAAAGCAGTGTTATTTACACAGTTATCCACTTCCTTTTGAATTCTCTGCCTGGGGGGTGGCATGCCTGCAGTTCTTTCTAGCTACTAGTTAATTAGGCTTCCTCCCCAAAAGGAAGCTAGTCACTGACTGTACATGGAATTCAAAAGCGGCCCGATTTGAGGTTATCAGAGAGTTCTACAAAGGGATCTAAATACTGTATCAACCCAATTCATGATTCTACCCAGCCCTTTTTCTAAAGCCCTAATATGTTTGGACCTGGGTTAGGGCAGAGGCAGAGAAAAAGAACTATCTTGTAAACCCATGTCTACAACACACAGAAGTCAAATAAGAGTCAAGCAAACACTTCTGTAATACTTCCCAGCTTAGTGATGTATCAAGATGGCAATACTGCTTTTGCACAGATAAGGAAACTAATAGCTCCCACCTTTACTGGCAGCACTAGGATCTGAGCTCTAGCAATCCCTAGCTGGAAGTCACACCATCCTAAGTTATCTGAACCACAGTACCCTGCGGAGATGACAGCCAGAATGCCGAAGTCTCCATTTGAACCAACGTTCATTTCGCTTTAAAAACCAGTAGAAGTCTACTATACTTTTTGTCTGAAAAATAAAACTGTCTTATGAGAAGTATGTTCTTCTTTCACTCATTTGTTCTCTATTTACTGAGCCACAAATTATGTGTCAAGTCCTGGATTAAGTCTGAGAAATCAGATGATTATTGTGGATCTCAGTATCCCAGGACTCAGCATTCTAGTGAGAGGAAGATACGTAAAACATCACTGCTCAATAATTTGCTGAGGAGCCCGATAATGCACTAATGCAGAAAAAGGATCCCTTGACCCAGTCTTAGACCAGATGGAGGTTTTCCTTTGGGAAATTCTACTAGATTGTATCTCTCAGAGAAGCGATAGGTGGTGAGGAACAAATTCCAGGCAGGGGACACTGTGAGCAAATATAAAGATAAAAAGACACTAGAAAACAAAGTAGTAGGTGTTAAGCACGAGAAGAGGCTGGAGAATAAATTTACATGACTGGACCTTATAGACTTGAAGGCCACAGGAAAGAATTTAAATTACCTCAAGTGCAATAGGAAGATACCTAACACTTTCTACTGGAGATGGACAAGTGGTGTTTGCATTTTAGGAAACTTATTTTGATAGTATTAGAAAATAGAGTAGATTGGAGCAATCAAAGATGAAGAACCAGGGACCTGTTTGAACTCTCTTGCCATTGGCTAGGCAAGTGTTTAAAGGGACCTTGGGGTAATGGCAGTGAAGATGGAGCAGAGAGGCTGATTTGGGGAAAAAATTAAGTTTAAAAAAATTAGAAAAATTGTTTGGATGTGCAAAATGACAGAGAAGGAAGCATTATAGATATTTCCTGTGCCTGCAGTTTATGCGCTGGTTGATTCATTCTTATTCTCCTCTCCATGAGAGAAGAATAAGACAAATAGTTGCGGCAGGTGTGGGTAGAAAGATGGTTAGCTGCCAGGATATCTGTGGGGCATCCAGCTAGAACCACTAAACATACTGAAAGTTAAGAGAAAGACCAGGGAGAGAGCAGAGATGTTGACTCTTTGGTCTTGAATGATGGGCTCTGGAGAATGCATGGGGTGAGGACGGCACCCATTGTGGAACTTTGATAAATACCGACATACAAAGTTTGGTCAGAAGATGGAGTTGTACGCAGGACTGATAAGGAAGTTAGGAAAGCTGTAAGAAGGGTCATTTCAGAGGTACTAGGAGTTCTGAAAGAGCCAGAAAAATCCAGTTAGAGAAATATTTTCACATGTGTATCAGGCTATTTAAAAAAAAAATCTCCTTCACTGTCCTCTTGAATAGTGATTCTCATGTTTTGCTTGATCTGTTCCAGTGATAGGGTACTTCTTACTTGTAAAGTAAGAATTAGAGGTTTCATTTTAACAGCTTTGCTTACTATTGATTAATCAGTCTCTGAAGGACAGAGACTGTCCTACACGTTGCACACATGGAATGCTCCAGTGATGAATAAACACACTGAATAAATTCAAAAGGAAAAGAAAGAATATATCACAGGAACCCTAAGAGACAAGAAATGTTGCTGTCATTTCTCAGATGGAAGAAGCTATTCAGGGGCACAAGCCTGGAGCAAAAAAAAAGGCCCCTGTGATTCAGGGTTAGGGCAGTTGGCTTTTCCTTCCACCTTGTTCAAGAGTTCTCTTGGCAAAAAGCACAAAAACAAATGGAAATGTGGAGAGATTTAAGACACTTGAGCAGCGCTTTCCTTGGTAATGAGGCTGAACTCAAGTTATGCGCGTGGTTTTGGACTGCTGGAACAGAGAGACCAGCTCCAGCCAGGACCTTCATAGCCTTGCCAATGGCAGTTGATAGTTTAATTTAAACTTATGGATAATTTGGGCCTGGTTTATGACTGGTGATGAAAGCTAAAATCACTCTGATTTCTCTTCAGGTCAGTTTGCCAAGAGCACTTTGCTGGCCCTTGAAGAGCATCTCACTCAGGGGAGGCTGATCTTAAAATACTGATTCCACCATCTGAGGCTTCTACCCAGAAACCAGGAACCACTAGAAAATCAGACAACTTTCTCTGTAGGACCAAATTACACACTCCTGCATCAACCCACCACATCTTCAGTGACCTATGGCTTCTAAAACCCTCCAAGGAAGGTCTTCATTTGGTTCCTACAAAGGGCAGACCTTTGCATGCAGCAAGTGCCCAAAACAGACAGAACCTTGTGTAGAGAGTCTGTTTTCGCAGGGGGATCCCTGTGGCTGCTGCCTGGAGGACTGAGATGGCACATGAGGTTAGAGTTGCAGACCCTCCAGTAGGGTACTTTATCCTTCTGCCCAGCAAATTAAAAAGAAGAAGGCAGTCCCTCCGTAATTATTATAATTTCAAATTTGCTATGTTAATTTTCTTTGGTCTTTAATCAGTAGCAGATAAGAGAAAGCAGGCTTTCAGTTTCTCCCTCTGTTAAGTATTTAATGATCTGTAAACAAACACTTCAGACAGTGTTTCTTAAAGAGACCCAGGGATCCTTTTGTTATATGAAGATTCTCTTTGCTGTGGGTATTGTTTCCCCTTCTCCTTATCTGTTTGCAGCTAGGCTGTTCAGCTCTTGAGAGTACACGTTTTATTAGATAACCCTAATCATGAAGACTAGCATAAATTAGTAAATAAGCTTGAGGGCTTTAGGAGCCAGACTTCCAGGACTAGAATCTCTTACTAGGAAATGGGGACCTTGGGAAAATTACTTAGCATCTTGGGTGCCTTCATTTCCTTATGAAGAAAGCCTGTATAATGTTAAAACTGTCCCCCAATGATAGACACATGTGATTAATCAAATGCATTAATAAAGAAAAAACATTGAATTCTTTCAACCTAATTAATAATGAGTTATTTGCATTGTTATGACTGCTCTGGGATGATGAGATGGGGAAGGTGGCGATAAACATGCATGTCGCAACTTCCGCTTGGTGTGAAGGTCTGGTGTTTTGCAGAAGGATGTCTGGTGACCGGTTTTGGAGTGGGACAGATTTGGGTTCAAATCTCAACCCCTTCACTTAATCAATCCTTTCTTCAAACGTGCCATTGGATCTCTTGAGCCTCTGTTTCTCCTTGCATACATTGGGAGGAAGGCCTACCTTCCAGTGGCCTTGTGAGGATCAGGAGGGGAGTGTTAGGTGGTACGTGTGGCAGTCAGCCTGGCAGGTTGGGGCACCAAAGAAGGCTCTTCTCCTGTGCTGATGATCTCTTAGCTCAGTAAATATTTACTGAGTGGAAGCCACTTTTCCCAAAGTCACTTACACATTTGGAGACTGGGCTGTGTCATGTGGGAAGTGGTGATAATAATGCCTTCTGCCAGGTATGCTATGGGTCTGAAATGAGTCACCTTGTGCATTCCCCATAAAATGCACACCCTTCTGGAGTCAAGGAAGGTTCTGTTTGCTGCTGAGTCTTTTGGAAGATAAGTTGTGTGGACACCTCTGGTCACTGTTTGTAGCCTAAAATGTCATGTGCCTTGGTGTATCAGCCAATGAATGGCTTGAGTGGAATTCTGGGGACATAGCAGAGGATAGAATGACTTCTTCCCTAAAAATGAGAAAGACACAGATACACAAAGGAAAACCTTGGAGACAACATCACAGCCATGCTGGTGTCAGCATGAGGGTGAGGCGGTTATAAAGTGATATCCTTCCCTCCACCCAGCACTCCTCTTTTATGCTTCCTCTCTTCATCTCAAATCTGCCTAAGCTGCTATGCTTTCACCCACCTATACAGTTAGCTACCCTTCTATGTGCTATAGTGGGCCAAATAGTAACTATTTTGGTTCTGTCACTGCTACTCAGCCCTCATTTATAGTGATGAAATGTTAACAAAGGACTACAGCTGTGTTGCAGTAAAACTTGACCAGCCAAAATAGGCAGCAGGTGGGATTTGAAAAGAAGCGATACATTGCTGATCCCTGGTCTATGCAAGAATGCATACATCTACCATATCCAGGGCAGGCACAGAGTACAGAAGGCACATACACAAGTCACCTTCCTCCTTCATGCCCTAAGTAACAGCACCGCCATAAGCCTCGAGGGCCTAAAGGGTCAGAGTTTGTTCGTCTGCATCTTCATCACTCCCCATTCACCATGGTCCAGCGGTGCTGACTCTCGTTGTCTTGCCTGGAGCCTTGAAAAGTCTGAGCTTCTTGTAATCCTCATCATTGCGCTCCTCCACACCTCTCACCTGCGCTCACTTCCTACCCAACCTCCAAGTCTCAGCTTCATGTTACATCTTCAAGGAAGTCTTGCTGTTCCTTAGTGCATAGAAGGCCCTTTATTTCTACACCTCCAAGAATTTCCACTGTTTGGCATTTTCAAGGAGAACACTTAAGGAATGAATGATCAATGTCACTTTGCAGACCTCTCTGACCTTCCTTATTCACTGCTACTTCCTTAACACTAGCATACAGCTTGGCACCCAGCAGGCACAATAAGTGTGAATCGATGGCACTGGCACGAATGACATAATCTTGCAGCCAGTTTGCCTCATCTTCAGCCTGAGTCTGACTGCACGTGTTGGAGCGAGCAGTGGACTTTTTCTGCAGGCTCACACAGTGAGGTTTTCTCACAGTCCTGACTGCCCATCCATCATTTTATTTTAAGCACATTATTTTTCTGTCCAAAAAGAAAAGGAGGATACAATTAGGTCTATATCCCTCACTTGCTTAATATTTCAATTTCCCTCAGGGCACTCCCTTCAAGTAGAGATCACAGCTCATGAATATTCAATGTCTCTTCCAGCCCAACATGGACTCCAACCAACAGCACAGGGCCAGGAGCTGGGAAAAGGCATCTTCCCTCTCCCACCCGACCTCAGTTACAACTGCACATCAAGGCACATGTGTTTACAGATACATTTCTGGTCACCTCAGATGCTAGAAAGAAGTTCTTGTTCTTGGCTTCCCAGATTCACCTGCTTTGGACTGTGGCTGGATTTCAAAGGCACACATCAAAGTTTGGTCTTGATTCTTTGCATTCAAGCAAGCTCCAAGTAGGTTCCCTGAGCCTGACCCCTTCCTCAGCTTCAGGAAGCTGACCTGGGCTGAGGGCTAGAATTCCTCCCTGCTGGCGTCAGAGGCCTTCCAGTTTCTTTTCATTCCAGCCCTGCCTCTCTGTGGGATAGGCCTCCCGGGTTTGCAAAGGAGGTGGTAAGCCTTGGTCTGAGGCAGGATGGCAAGTTTGATCCTAAGCGGTGCTGACTCTGGGATGTTTGAATGCATCCCTCAGACCTCCTTGTCAAGGACTTCAGATCTTTGGTCCTGCCTGCATGTCAGCCTTCCGCCCCATCGCCTCCTTTTCCTGCTCTTTTGTCCTCTCAGTGACCCTCTTTGACCCTCTGGGTGAAAGGAATTCCTTTCTCCGTTCCATGCCTTCATTTCTTTTAAAATGCACAGTTTTAAAACAATAACAATCTTGGATTTAAATTCTATGAGTGAGAGCTGAACACCCCCCCCCCAGTGGAACTCATCCTCATCACTTTATACTGGGGAAACCGAGAACAAGAAGGTTCTTCCACGTTGCAAAAGGCACCACAGTAATTTACCCATAGGGTCCAGTTCAGGACCACTTTTGACACAGAGGGATCGACTTCCTTTGCATCACCCACAACTGAGATGGAGAGCGAAGAAAGGGAAGAAGAGACCAAGTGAGCGCACATTCTGAGCCACCCACTGCCTGCTCTGCATTGTGCTAAAAATGCTCAGCAAAGAACAAGCAGAGCTATAGGTGTCATAATTACGTCTGTTTTCCAGAAGAGCAAAGTCAGACTCAGAGAGAGAAGATGGAAGACACTGCCCAAGAGGACCCAGGTAATAGCCACAAACAATAGGCTGCTGAACGCAGACTCTTGTCACCAACACATTGCAGGAAATCGGGAAACAGTTAGTTAGGCATCCTATACTAAAAACAAGGTGGCTACTGCCAGTGAGGGAATCAGCTCAAAATCAATGATCAGTCAAAACACAGAATGAACCTACACTAAGTGCATGAACTTTTTTGCAGTGGAATATTTATAGAGTGATAATAACTGAAAATTGTTATTTTCATGACTCATGAAAAAGACACAAGAAGGACATATGTGTTCATTTTGCTTCCTGCTGTGGCTCAGTAGCACCGAACAGAAATAGTGGCAAAAAAAACACCCTTTTCTTGTGCTTCTGAGAGTTTGTCTGGATCTTACACAAGGTCTTTAGGCAAGGAGATAAAGCTTGAAGTCTTCCTTTCAGACATACCTGGGGATGTGACATGTGGCAATTCTTTTAAAGTCTCACTGCCTTAATTTCCTGATCAGTAAAATGGGTTCACTTATTCTGACCCTACAGAGTAGCTAGGAGGGTGGCACTTTTGAAAAGACTGTTTAGCACAGAACCTGAAACAATTAATAAGTGGAATTGCTTTACGACGAAGTGGACACGGACTCTGTCCAGGTACCACAAATGTCACCTCTATCTCAGTGGCCTCAGGTGGGTGATTTAATCTCTTTGAACCATAATGCTGTCTCCTCCTAAACTGAGGTGATGACATCATTCTCAAAATGTTTCTGGGAAGAGTGATACAACTTTTGGGTGAATAAAATCCATAATGACAATAATAGCATCAGTAATTAACACAGCCATGATATTCATGGTGCTAAGAGTCCAAAATAGGGCCTCATGTGCGCTAGACAAGTCCTCAGTGAGCCACACTTCCAACCCAACCCAACTGCACCATACAACTCTAAGAATGAGCAGATATTACTAACCCACTTGATGGACGAGAAGGCTGAGGTTAAGATTAAAATGTGTCAGCAAAGGTGTTAAACCAGAGTGGACATTCTTAGGCATTGTGGCCTATGTCACTGTGGCCGTACTGGTAAGTATGCTCACTGACAGGTCACCACCTAACCTTCTTCATCTTTACCACTAAGACTACCCCATGTGGTTCTCTCTGTCTTTTGAGGTCTCATCTTCAAGCTGAGGAAGTTTTATTTCAGAAGTTTTTTCGGGGCAAAACACTAGCCTTGCTACAAAGGGAGACCTGAATGAGTACATGGAGCCAGAAGTTCTATTTTGTTTCTTTAAATCTGAATTTTTCATAAGGTGAGAGGTGGATCGTCTATTATGATTTCACATTGTTAGAAAGAAAAATAATAATACATGCAGCTCCCGGCAGAGCCCCTTCTTCCCTCACCTTCCCTCCAGCCCGCGATGTTTTTCTTTTTAGTCCTTGTTGTTCTAAAGTCTCATGGAACCTCCACTGAGAAGACATGGCGATTCATCTTCTTGTTTTCCTTTCTCGCCTTGGCTCAGCTCAGGCCAGGGCAGCCTGACAGAGGGGCCACAGGCTCAGTGACCCCCTGCCCCTCCCAGCAACTGGTGGGGAGGCAGATTGATTCCTGCAGAGGGGACAGCGCTGGGCTGCAGGGAGTGCTAATTGAGTTACTGGCCCTGACTGTAAGATGGGGCTGGGGATGCAGTATCAGGGATCGGAGACTAAGTGATGTTGAGCACAGCTGTGGGGGAGAGGAGAGGAGCCAGGAGGGAGTGAGAAAAGGCTGGGGCATGCCTGCGTGCCTGTGCCTGGGAGATACAATGTGGGGGTTCCTCTTGCTCTGTTTTCATAACTATATATCAGCATCAAGCAGGATTTGAAACCCCCAGCCTTTAAATAGCTGTTTGACAAACCTGGGATTCTTCAGTATCCCATGCAGAAAGAGACTTGCAGCAGTCAGTCTGACCTTATTTATTTTACAGAGGGAGAAACTGAGGCCCAGAGAAGCTATCCTGCACGGAAGGCTTCTGTGTCTAATGGAGACCTGGCCCCAACTACCCAGATGCACATAGGGTGGTAAATCAGAACACAACAGGATTTCTCCAAAACTGCATCGCTTATAATGGCTTAAATGTCACTTTCAAAGATAGCGTGTTTCCAGTTCTAGCTCGAGATATATGATGAAATCCAACCCCTTTTGGGGATCCTTCACATTTTGTCTGACTAATTTGACCATTACCTTCCCTCCTTCAGCTTTTATCAGCAGCCTGTCTGTAGTTTATGACTCAGTGCTTTAGAGCAGAATTCCCAGTGCTGCTGAACAATGCCTGTGGCCGGTGCCTGCGGGGGGGGGGGGGGGTTATCACTGCACTGATAGCACGTTTTAACTGAAACCCCAGGCCTGGTGTATGTTATGCTTTTAAAAGGGGGAAAAGGGACAAGATAATTTTCACAAGCCAGGGGACGTAGCCTGGACTGCCCAAGAGGTCTTGTGGGTGGTGTTTGTTTTAATAAGCAACTTATTATGTGCTGAGGAATGGTGGTACTAGGGGTGGGAAAGTGAGAAAGGGCATCCCCTGGGTGTTACATAATAACACACTGGCAACTTGGGAATACTTCCGGATGTGTGGGCTTCTGAAAAGTGAATAAGAATGTCTCCATAAATCTGTCATCCATCTGCACACTGGTGTTACTGACTCAGGGAAAACAGCTCTTCTAACTGGTCAGTGGTGAGGATACAGTCAGAGAAGGAGACAGAATGAGACAGAGTAGGAGAAGAAGGAAGAGGAAGAGGCAGGAAGGAAAAGGAGAAAAGAAAAGCAAATAGAAGAAGGTAGGAAGGAAGGAAGAGAAGAAGAAAAGAAGGAAAGGAAGAAAGAAAAAGGAGGAGGAAGAAAATGAAAAGAGGAAGAGAAGAAAAGCAGGAAGGAAGGAACAAAAGAAGGAAAGAAGGATAGACTTGGGAAGATGTTTGATGAGGTCTCTAACCACATCAATGGATTAATTCATTCTTAGAGTCACAATTTAATGGGATGTTTGGAAGGCAGTAAAATCTTAGGAAGTGGATCTGGATAGAGGAAGTAGGTCTTGGAAGGCATGTCTTTAAATGCTATGTCTTCATCACAGGTTCCCTGTCATAATGTTCTGTCTTACCACAATCCTAGAACAAATGGGGCCAAGAGGCCATGGACTGAGGTCTGTGAAATCATGAGCCAACATAAGTCTTTCTTCCTTTTAAGTTGTTTTTCTCAGGTATTTTGTCATAGCAATGGAAAGCTCACACATCACGTTATGAATCAATGCTACTCTCATCAAGCCTGTTGTTTTGCCCACTGTCTAGAGCAATTTCCTTAGCATGTGTAATGGTAAAAACAATGTCCTCTTGGCAAAGGCTCCCATACTCCATTCCCACTTCTGAGATTCATTAAAGCTAAGTTTTAGGTGGGAATGTTGCACGCATCTGCAATCCCAGTACTCTATAAGGTTGAGGTAGGAGGACCACAAGTTCAAGCCCTGGCTGTGGAACTTAGCAACTTAATGAGATCTTGTGTCAAAATTAAAAAAAGAAAAAGGGCTGGAGATGTAGCTGAGGGTAAAGGTCCTGAGTCTGATCCCCAATATTTAGAAAAAAACTATGTTTAGTCTTTTGAGAGTTAAACATTCATTATCTATTGTTCAACTGTTTGTTTCAGAAGGACAAAGTTTTCTAGACTCACACAAATTTATCTTGGGAATGTGCCCTGGTAGTGCCATTCTGTCTAGAATGCCTGTGTTACTGTGAGGATCTACAATGGGACTCTAAATGGCCAGTGAAGGACACATTTGAGGTCATCCCTCTAACGAAAATACCACTCAGTGTGCAGGAATAAGAAAGATCCTTCCTGGGAACAATCCATACACCTAATAGCTTTGTATTCTCTTCCATCAAATTGCTATATAAATTACTTTGTAATGGATGTTCCTCACTCACTCTTAAAGCTCTGAAAGACCAGGGGTTATCTTTTTTTACAAGTAGCTTATCACAGCAAACTCTGGAGTCTAGGTTTTAATTGGTTCTACCACATAACTCCACATCCTTGGATCATCATGCTGCTTACTGTTTGCTAAACACAGTGCATAAGAGAATTTCCATGAGAATGTAGCACATGTTCAGTGAACATTACCATCAGCAACAGAACACATAGAGCCTTGTAGAGAAAAAGTCCATAATATAGACAAATGGGGTCCAAGTCTCTTCCTCTTGGTAACTCCCTGGTCTTCATCTTTTTCTTTATAAACTTAATTTAACAGAGTTTGAAAACTATTGATCTCATCAAAAACAATCATTTTAGCTGAACTGTAGAGAGGGAAGCATGTCTGGTGAGGCAATCTGGGACTAGGACCACCGTCTGGTGTCATGTCCAGCAAATTCTCCTCCTACCCACTACTGTATACTTAAAATTCAGTTCTTTTCTTTCTTTCTTTCTTTCTTTCTTTCTTTCTTTCTTTCTTTCTTTCTTTCTTTCTTTCTTTCTCTCTTTCTCTCTTTCTCTCTTTCTCTCTTTCTTTCTTTCTTTTTTTTTTGTAGTTGTTGTTACCAGAGATTGAACTCACGACCTCACGCTTGCCAGGAAGCTGCTTACACCACTGAGCTAAATCCCTGGCCCTAGTTCTTTTTCTAAGAAATGGTGAACAGTGTCATAATTTTCCTGTATTCTATACTGGACTCTATCACCAAGAGCATCAAATGCACCAAATCTATGGACCAGAAGTTGACACAATTGGTAGATAAAAAGCCAGAAATTGAGTGTTTTAGGTTCTTTGGGCCATACAGTCTCTATTGAAGCCATTTGACTCTGTTACAGCATGACAGCAGCCATATAATAAACAAGTATGGCTGTGTTTCAATGAAACTTTAGGTATAAATATAGGCAATAGATTAGTTCTGGCCTGTGGACCATGATATGCAACTTCTTCCATGGACTATAAGCTTTTTCTTATAACAATATTATTTTTGTGTGTTGTGCAGTCCTAAAACTATAGTAAGCAGATGTCAGGGCTCACATATCTCTTTTAGGGTGCTATGTCTTAGCTTTACAACATGCTACTTTCTTCCCAAAAACACTAGAGTTACAAGTAATGCTAGTGTGAGTGGAACAGATGGATATTTTTCAGTAGGTTGTAATGTTAGTAATGTTAGTTACCATGAGGATGATGGGAAAATTTAGGGATTGGGTTAAGTACAGTTCACAATTATGATGAAGTCAGTCACGCATGTTGGAAATCACACACAAGAGAAATATAGATAAGTAGAGACCTCAGAACTCAATCATTGCTCTTTACAGGAGGTAAATTGAGGCCCAGACTAGCAGAATGATTTGGTCGGCTTTATCCAGGTTCTCAGCACAACTCTGGCCAGACCCGGATTTCCTTAAATTAACTCAACTCAAGGTTCTTTCTGTTGGACCACTACATTAGCATCAAGTTTTTTGTTTGTTTGTTTTTTGTTTTTTCCTATGAACCACATTCAAGTCAACAGAGGGGAGAAAAAGAATTTTCTGCAGTTTAAAATCCAAAGCCTTGCCTAAAAACTTTTGTGTCCTTCCTCCTTTAGCATCTTCCTTTTTTTTTTTCTTTTTCCAACCACAAACATTTGTAGAGTATCTCTAATGTGAAGCACAGCTCTCACTTGGTGTCAAGAGATAGTAAGTGCTCAATAAATGTGTGTTGGGAGTAGAATAGGTGATGCATAGGCTTTGCCCTCCCGGAGCCCAGTGTACTGGCAGAAGGAATATCTATACACACCACTGTAAATGCACTGCAGATGCGAGGATGCGTTGACATCTCCTCCCCCTTAGTCCTCCTAGAAAACTGCCTTTCAGTGAGAAATCTTCCCACCGAGGTTTTCATCCCCTCTGTAGCTGCCCCTTCCCTTTTCAGATAGAGCACCTCTGTCTTTTGTACTTGCAAATGAATTGTGATTAGTTTTCACCTCCAGCCCAGGGGATTAGCTGGGGGACCTTTGATCTTCAGGTATCGATTTGCATCTTAAAGGAAGTATGATCTCATCTGGGCCAGCTCAAAATTCCATCCCTGCCCCCAACCCCTGTCTGTTTACCAGCCCCGGGCTGGTCAAGGCCTCCCAAGTGGGACTGAAATAACAAGCTGGGCCAGACTGTGCAGAGAAGGCAGAGGAAAACACATTTCCCATTTGACTTGGTAAAGGTGGGAAAAGGACGTTTGCTTTCTAAACACAGCCTGGTCTGCTACTTTTCTTCTTTCAGATCAGAGAGACTGCCCCTAGTTATGAGTCTGCACAGAGGATCATGGCAGTCGCTGGATCCAGGGTAGAGATTGTGCAGCACAGTGGACTGAACACAAACTTTAGAGCCAGACAAAACCAGGTTCAAGTCCCATTTCTGTCTTTGATCACTTCTGACCTGTAAGCTCTGTACAAGTCTCATGATCTTCCTGGTTTCTGATTTGTCTTATCTCTAAAGAATGGAAACCTTGTATAGCTAAAGCAGTAGTCATTTTGGACAGTTAGTCTGGAGAAAAGCACTACTTGATTATAAAGGTACTACCTGATTATAAAACAAAACAAAACAGAACTAAACTAAACTAAACTAAACTACCTGCCTGGGCTGAGGGTTTAGCTCAGTGCTGCAGCTGCCTGCTTGGCAAATGCAAGGTTGTGAGTTTGATCCCCGGCATCAAGATGTGGGAAAAAAGAAAAAAGAAAAACACTGCCTGTCACTGTCATCATGTATGAGAATAACACTTTCCTTTTGCTTTGTTTTTTAAAGGGTGTATTTCCTGGTGTCTATAACAGTGCGTTACAGATAAAAGGCACTGGACGTACATGGAACAGAGAGAAATGAAGTTTCATTTAGTCATCACCATTGTTGTTACTGTTCGCCATCCGTCAGTCAGCCCAGCGACATGGCGGAGACTTACCAATGCAGTTGAAGGAAACTTCTTGTTGGCAGAAAAGGGAGCAGCCATCACCATTGATCTTATTCATGTCATCACATTCCTCCCCTTGGCCTCTGTACAATGGATATGGAAGAGAAATTTTGCAGATCAGTTTCATAATTGAGGCTGGGCAGGCGAAAGTCTCATGGACCTTGCTTGAGACCTCACAAAAATCCTTGCTCTTAATCTGAGTCTGTTTCTTCATCTTCAAAATGAGATTCATAAATGGTATAGATTCATAAAGTACTACTGCATTTGCTTCATTTTGTGTTTCTGATGACAAAGTAGAATCTGATTTCAAAGTCATTCTTTGAAATCTCAAGTCAATCAAGTTAACAAGTCAGTTGGGAGTAAGATATGGATGAATAAATGAAAAAATAAATGAACACATCTTGCTCCCACAGTGTCCAGAAAACTGTACTGTCATTTTTGTTTTTTGATTCCAAAAGAGTGGATTTGAAGAAAAATTTGATCGATTCCTGGTAGAAAAAAAAGAAAAAAAAAGAAAAAGAAAGAAAAATTTGAAAGTCCTATAACAAAATGGATTTCCTTCACTACTCTCTGCTTTAATGTCTTCCCTTCTCCCTCAGTACACCTAAAGGTAAAGATTTCTTTCATTAATACACTCAGATTTAGTTATACATTCATTGGAAAGCTTTACTTTCTCCTTGGGGTATATTATTTCATGGTGTCAAGAATTGTTGGGCCTGTGGGATTATGCTTTAAAAAAATGTTCCATCTTATTTTTCTTGGAATTATTTCTATCATTTAAGGGAGATTTTGTGGCGGTTGAGCTGGATAGAAAATGAGCGATATTCATTTTTCCCAACTGGGCTTACATGAGCAAAAGAAGAAGCAAAATCTGAAAGGATGAATGGACTGCTGCTTTCTGGAACATTCCTTTCAGAAAGACAAAACTTGCATTCAGAATCTCATGCTCCAAACTAACTGGTCAGTAATCTTGTGTAAGTTAGTTCACCTCTCTGTGACATTTAAATTTAAATGAATTAAAAGTAATGTGCAGGGCCAGGGATTTAGCTCAGTGGCATAAACACCTGCCTGGCAAGCGAGAGGTCTTGAGTTCAATCCCTGGTACAAAACAAAACAAAACACACCAAACGTTTAAAAACTTAAAAAAAATAATGTACCAGAACCTAATAATCTAAATGAATGTAAACATTAAACACCATAGACAGGAGATAAGATTAATAATATCAACAAGGATGAAAAGGGAAAAAGAGATTTAGAGGAGTACTGAGGGAAAGGGAAGGAGATTAAAAAAAAGAATCAAGCTGTAATATGTACAGGTACCTACTCCCCAAGATAACTGTAAACTGGAGGCACTGGAAATTTATACTAATAAAAATACAGTGAATGCAGTTAAAATTCCACTTCTCAAACATGATAGCCACATATCAAATACTCAGTAGCAACCTGTCACTAGAGGCTACTTCATCGGTCAGCACAGACCACATTTCTATCATTGCAGAAAAATCCACTGAACAATGCTCTTGTAGAAGCTGAGCTTCCATTTTCTCCTATATTAAAATGGAGTTAGACCTAGCACTTAGAGTTGGATGCAAAATTGGAATATAGCTGAAAGTGGCTGGCACAGTGTGTGGCATGTAGTAGATACTCAGGGAATGCCAGATCCCATTCCCACTTTGCCTTAGGAGGTCTCTGCAGAATGTGTGGTTCCCTCCCCAGAGACCAGCTGGGACCTGTCATAGCATGGAAGAGGTATCAGCCTTTTCCTTTTACCCAGGCGATTAACACCAGGCAATGTTTGTTGTTTTTAGGAGGTGTCAGAGTAGCAGGACTTGCCCCATGATCAATCCTTCAGATGGCCTAGGTTGCACTGATCTTCATGGAGCCACCCAAGCTCTTTCCTGTCTGTGAACCAAGAGCAAACACATTCATATCCCTGGCCTGTCCCAGCACCTTCTGTCAGTGAATCTTGCAAGCTGGAAACCTCTGTTAATATTCTGCTTCTTAGCTATTTTATGGGTTATCTGGGGAGAGACTATTTTTATTTAAACCTAGGGTAGTACTAAACCTCAACCTGCTTTCCATCATAACCTAAACAGTATGCTCTATTAGTTTAAGCAAAACATTAAGATCATCACAAATATCCTTTAAGCATGACAGATTTATCATTAGATAGAGAGGTCATGAGAAACCTTCTTTGACAGCTGGGGATTGAGTAAGTGGCTGTCATTTTCTGTGTTCCCAGACATTTAGCTCCTTCTATCACAGCAATTGCCAAACTGACCATCTTGAGTGTTACTGGGGGGACTCATATACTATTTTGTGAGACGCCAAAGGGAATGACAGTCTTCATAATCCTGGCATTCCAGTGGCTGACACAGTGGCTGGGATATAACAGACAGCAGACAGCCACTCCTTTACTTATTGATTTTGTGGGGTTGTCAAGTTGCATAGTAATGCAATGATGAATACAGACAAAAGTATGAAATGTCCCTTTAAAGACTGGCTGCACTCTTTACTGAGCATGTAAGCTCGAGAAAACCCATGTAGCATCTTGCATATTAGTTGTATTTTCTATAAGATATGATAATGAATCCTACCTCATATGGCTAATGGAAGACTCAAAGAGAAAACAATGTATCGTAATGGTTTGTGCTCAATAGTACAGGCTCAATAAATATTTGCAAATATTATTATTAGGGCAGGGAATTAGCTCAGCACTGTAAGTGCCTGCTTGGCAAGTGCAAGGTCATGAGTTCGATCCCCGGTACAAAAAATATATACATATTATTATCATAATATTCATTCAGTGCTTTTATCTTTACACTACCTATGAAATCAAGAAAATCAGCTGCTATGAATCACTTACAACAGAGTGTTTATCTATTAGGGGTCCCATTGAATGCTGAGTCCATTCATTGCTTTTTGTAAATTCCATTATCTATAGCTAAGATGATGTCTTTCTTTTCCCCAACACATCATTTCCCCTCCCCCAACCTTCCCTCTCTCCCCCTCTCCCCATAGGGAGCATCCCTTAGGGAACACCCATAAACTGCATTCAGTTTTCTACAAAATATGTCAACAAATAAAAATACAGTACTCATTTAAAATGTGAATTAGTACCTTTCTATTTATAGCTGACACACCTCAGGGGGTGCAGGGAACAGACTCTTGTACACATTATTACCTCTTTGTACAGTGACCGGAAAAGGAGCTAATGTAGCGCTTCTCATCTGATTATCTTTGGAACATTCACTGTTTCTTTCAATGTCAAATTACATTCAGAAAACATACTGATGACTAAAATGATGTGGGCGAGCATTCACGTGTAAATTTTTTATGGGCAGAAATGGAACAATTTTCCTCTACTCCTAGTTGTGACTTTCATCCCATAACAGGGGCTCCAAGTTAACATCATATACCACACAATCATCAGTAACAAATTGAATCACTCTTTCTCTCTAGCATTAGTGCTACAATAAACAGAACAAGCAGTCATCTTGCACTTCTCCTTCAGATATGTGCAACACCTAGGAGCTGATTCACCTCTACAGACAAGTGATTCCGTCCAACTGTGAAGCAAATGCTCTTTACACTGCCCCTCCCCTCACAGAAATAGTAATTGCAATTCGATGGTGCACAGATATTATGTGACATCCAACAGTGCCATTTAATGAGGGAATTTTGCCAATAGCTTGTTTTGCCATCCCCACACATAATGTTTATCATTAAATCTGCCAATAGCTTCAAAAATCTCTTAGTGACAGTGTGACGTGCAAAAAATTATGCTAACAAAAAGGGATGTAATTTTTGCAATAAGAAACTTAATTTTGAATGACTGCTGGTCTCCTCTTCACCTCTAAGGACAAAACTCTTAATTTTGTGCCAGAAAAAAATTTGAGCTTATTCTGAAAGAACTCAAAGGTTTCTATGTTGACTTTTATAAACAATACGAAGGGGTTGATGGCTTCCTATATAATATTTTGCCACAAAGAAGAATGAAAGGGATGAAAGGGCTAACAATCCTTAAAAGACATTTCATAGGCAAGTACCTTTATATTTTCTGGTCAAAATAGAAGTTGGAAGCTTTACACTCACTGATTCACTTGCCTCAGTGTAAACATCCTTACATTCAATATGCACCCCAGAGCACTGCTTACTAGTCACTTTTTCAACATTACAGTATTTTAGAATACTCCGTTATTATTAGATGTGGTGATGCACTCCTGAAATCTCAGCCACTTGGGGGGCTGAGGTAACAGGACCAGAGATTTGAGACAAACCTGAGAAACTTGGTGAGATTCAGTCTCAAAACAAACTTTGAAACAGGTCTGGGGATGTAGCACAGTGGTAAAACACTTGCTTAGCATGAGGGAGGCCCTGACATTGGAATAAAAATCTTTGCTTTTTGACACTGCAGTTTAACAAATGTAAATGGTGACCAGCTAGATTACCTGTGTTCTCCAAGCGAATGAGGGCTATGCCAAAAACAAAACAAAAACTAATAAGACTATTTGTTGTGCATATAAAATAAATAAGAACAACGGCAAATGATAAGAGTACAATGGAAGTTCTGCCACATTAATTACTATATTGCATACTGAAAAAAAGGTTCAAAAGAAGGGCCATTGATTTTCTTCCAAGGCAAGCAAATTGTTTGAAGACCAATTGATAGGCTACTGGAGATCACTGATACTTCAGGTTTCATACCTAATACTTCGTAAGCTCTTCTACTTAAGCACCTCAACCATCTCTTGGCTTATTAGCAATGTCTCTCCCCTCACCCTTAGTGTGGTCTACTTACCTCTGGATAATACCATCACCACAGTATCCACTGCCATGTATGTATATGGTAGCAGGTGATGGCTCACTTTCTTCAGTTCCCGAAATGGTGATAACCTGATACTGGTACACACTGCCAAGTTTTAGGTCCCTGCAAAATGTAAAGATTATTAGCCATAAAACACAATGCTGGGGGTAGACAGAATAGAATGAGATCTTGATTCCTCTAAGTACATTCTATCAGTCTTGCTTATTTTTTGAAGTCAAAGTCAGACTAACCCAGCAATTTTTATGGTCCACTGTGGCTAATGTAATCTGCTAAGTATAATGGACTACACTAAAGTGTAAACCAATAACAACTAGCATCAACTGGCTGACAGCCATGTACAATACTAGATGCTTTTATTTTTAACTTTTACAACTCTGGTGGGAAAATATCAGACAGTATGTGATCCATAATGAAAGTAAGTGTGTGAGAGAAAGCCACTGAGGAACAACAAATAGAATAAGCATCAGCACAGAGGTGAGAAAATCCAAGTCAGATTTTCTATGCATAACTGCATTATTTTTGCTAATTTTAAGACCTATGCAGAGAGCCTGAGTTGCAAAAGTAAGATTGTACGACGTATGCACAATACAGTGATTCACCTGCTCCACTTATGTTTCTTAATCTTGATTGAAATAAAAATATAATCCTGTAATTCACTAATAGCACTAGAAAGGATTTTTTTATACTTTTTCTCATTTAACTATCAAAAATCCCTACATGAGTGCTAGTATTGTCATTTTTGTTTTACAGTTGATGAATCTGAAGCATACAGAGGTTCAACAACTTGCCGAGAATCATATGATATTGGGGTTAGTAATCTATATTCTGTCATTTTAGTAATTTTCTCTGTTGTGAAAAAAAAGTCTAGACTTGCAATTGTAGTTCCATGGGCTGGTACCTGCCAAATTTTCAACATGCCAACACTGCATCTTTCCTAATCTCAAGACATCCTGGTACTTCTCTATTTCTAAATCTAACCCTAACCCTAACCCTAACCCTAACCCTAACCCTAACCCTAACCCTAACCCTAACCCTAACCCTAACCCTAACCCTAACCCTAACCTCTTTAAGAAATAATGACCAAGTAAACTTGGTCAATGTCAATTATCATCTAAGGCAAATAATACATATTGATATCAATTTTAAATTACCAAATCCCCACTGCTATTTCCTTTTGGCTCATTTCAAGAGGACATATCCTTCATTTCCATCTCCTATTTCAAGTATGATACATTTTTTAATAATAAAAAAGTACCCTGGAAAAAGGTACAAAATGATAATGAAAAGAATTTCCATCAGATTTCAGAGTCGAGGGGGTAGAGTTTATAAACAAAAGACCATGTCAAAAAAAATCTCAAGTTTTCCTGATCATCTGTTGTCTCAGCTGCTGTTTGGGATGAGGCTGTTTGGACATGGCAAGCAAGGTACAGGTGCAGGAGCAGTAAACAGAGACACTCACCTGATTTCCAGTGCAACAAGGAGTTGGAGTTTATAAGCAATTAAGGATTCTAGTGGAGAACATACCCTTGCTGAGAATATTAGACATATTACTAAACCAAAGACGTTGTTTTAGCAGCATGGGAGAAGCTACTAACATAGAGGGTAGACCAGAAGTCTCTGGTGGTTCTGTTTGTGTTCTACTGACAAAGAGCAAGTGGGTAGATGTATATAAATCTTGAGATATTATTTTTATAAACTATAGTTGTGTTGTGAAACTCTGGAATGCCAATTTATTGATAATATTATAGTTTTACATTTTTAAGTTTATTTTATTCACCTTTAGAATAAATAAATAATTTTGTTTGTGATTCTTCTAAAGCTAGAGCAGGTTGGCACAGAGAGTGGTATCCCTAGGGGATATCCAAAGACACAAGATAAGTATGACATGTATTCTATCATATATTCATTTTGTTTCAAAATTGGAGACAAGCTTTTTTAAAAAATTTATTTATTTTATTATTATTATTTTTTTTGGTACCAGCGATTGAACTCATGACCTCATGCTTGCCAGGCAGGGGTTTATGCCATTGAGCTAAATCCCCAGCCTGAAGACAAGCTTTTTAATAAAAGACTATGGCCATGCTATAGAACAAAGTATGAAATTTGCTTCAGGCTGCATCTCATGCCACTCCTGGCATGCAGTCACTGTTTGTGGGCCCTTCTGTAGAAAAGCATGCCAGTGTGAAAAATATATCTCTACACTGTTTTACACTTACTGCATGTGTCACAAAGGATTTTTGGCTAAGCATATTTGAAGCAGTAGGCTAATTTTTGTGAGTGTTTTACTTCTCTTCCCTACATTTTCTCTCCCTCCTACTACTCTTTCTCCTCCTTTCCTTCCCTTTTCCTCAATTTTGTCAGCTTACATGTAAGCAATGTGTTTGTGTACTGGGTAGCTGACTTTTTAGCGAGGTGACATCCTCTCATGCATCTGGAGCTACCATATGTCATGTGTGTCATAGTTTGACAGAAACTCTTCTTCCACCACATATATTGGGCTGGAAATCTATCAGCATCAGAGAGTTTGTGCTTCTTCTAGATGATCTCACCCTCAATTTCTAAAAATCTAGATCCTAGTTTAGTCTTCATTCTGGGGTGCAATATGTCTCTCAGTAACTTCCATCCACTGTGCTCCTTACTCTGCACACAGAGAACATCGCAATGATAGGGAAAACTGAGAGATCCTTCTTTCCACTGTGTGCATACAGCTCATGGCTCATGACTGCACTGAAGCCTGGCAGCAGCTGTAAGGGGCAAGAGTTGTATCCTAACTTTTTTAGATAGGAAAAAAGGAGCCCATATCACTTAGTAAAAAAGTGAGAGAGACAGGAACAGGTGCAACCATTACTAGAAAGATTATGGTTTTCCACTGAAAAAATTCCTGAAGTAACATACATCTTCTCAAAGGTAAAGCTAAGGTTAATGGCTACAGTGCCTTTCATCAAGGATCTAGGTACAGCAGAATTTTCTCAGAAGGACAGTTGGTGGCCTCTGAAGACTTCGCTGAAGGTTAGAGTCTGTGTCATGGTTGATGCAAAAGTAGGATGTTCATGTCAATTTGTTCCTTCCAACTGTTTCTAAAAGCATCTGGAAAGTCCTACAGTGTTATCAAAGTCTTTCCCTTTCCACATCTAAAATGACCTAAATTCTCCTCATCCAAAGTTTTCTGATCACAGTCACCCCTTTGTCTCTGCTACCAGCAGCATCTCAAAGATGATCATCAAAGTAGCCTATAATTACTTCCTGCCCATAGCTCCTCCATCTCTTAGTCCTGCTTCTTCCATTCAAAGTTGCTTTCAGCTCAGAACTTGCTCTTCCTGCAGTGATTGAAGCTCACTTCTAAGGAGAAATTTCCAGTTCGTTCTGTTTGGAATTACAACTTTAGCACTTCATCTAAGAGGTGATCATTTTGGTATCTGTCTTAGGTTTGCATTTCTGACCCTATTTGACCATCCATCTCTTTGTTTACTGAAGTAAGAAATTCAGAAAAGTGTGCTCAGTTATGACATCCATAGTCCTAAGTCAGTGAGGAGTGAGGTCTTGTATCTTTCTGCTTTGGACTTATCTACAGGCTAGAAACTACCACAGTCGTGAAAATTCTACTCTCAGAATGGGGGTAGGTCAGAGCTTACCACCCACATTGTCTAAGCTTGAAGACAAAACGGTGAGACCACCTAGGATGCCTTTGGCTCAGGAAGAGCCCAAGTGTTCCAGTCCACCCTTGGGCTAAGAATCAGAGGGTAATACCTGGGCACTCTGTAAAGCAGCTGGCAGCCAACAACGAAGAAGGAAGGAAACAATCACTTTCTGAGCCTGACAATGTGCCAGCGATGCTATACAACCTAACATAACTGAATTAATTAGAGAACATTTCAATGATATAGAAAAGGACAGAGAAATCCATAACAAATATTTATAGACTGACCCTTCAACTTTGTCAAATTGCAACATTGGGCCACATTTTCTTCGTACTCTTTTATTTTTGGTGAGATAGGAGTTAAAAAATAAAACACTGATAGAGTTTGAAGCCACCTATGTGCCCTGCCATCACCCTATTTTCTTCCTTTTTGTATATGTGTACATATGTTTTGCACATTTTAAAATTTCCTGAATCTTTTAACACCATGATTATCATTTTAAAGCTGGCTTATTCCCTTCTCAACATAGTTTTCAGATTACACATATTGGTACAAATGGATCCAGATTATTTATTGTCACATACACAAGCATTTTACCATGTGAATGTGTTGCATTTTAATTGGTCAGTCCTTTATTTTTGACAACAACTAGGTTGATTTTTTTTTATCACTATTGCTAAACTTCATGTTTGCTTTTTTCAGCAATGTTTGTGTTTCATGGAAATACACCAAGACTTTTCAGAAAGAAAGATAGCAAAGTGGTACTGCTAGGTTGATAAAAACTGCATTCTCAACTGTACTACATACTGCCAAATTATTCTCCCAAGTGGCTGCAACGATTAACACGTCTACCAACAGACAGCACTTTGCCGCAGGTCCTTGCCAGCACGAGACCCTGCCAAATGTTTGTTTGTTTATTTATTTATTTATTTATTTATTTTGCTTATCTGAAGGTAATTAAGTTACATTTAATTATTGTATTACTTTGACCTTTCTTGATTACTAACAATTCTGGGTATCTTTACATATATTTATTGACCATATACTTTTCTAGCCATGTGGATTGCCAGTTCATCATTTTGCTTACTTTAAACTGGGTTAGTTATGCTTTTCTATATTAATATATAGTATGTTTACACATGCTGGATACTAATTGGCTAAATCAATGACATTGCAAATGCAATTTCCAAGACTGTTACTCCCATTATTCTGTTTATGCTGCTTTGTGGAAAAAAGATTTTTAATTGTTTCCTTCAACATTTGTGGTTTTGATGTATTGTGGAATAAATGTTTCTTTACTCCAAGGTTGTATGGTATTTTCTTCTATTTTTAACAGGAAGATTTCAGATTTAGGGTTTTTTCATGTAGTATTTCAATAATTCACAATATAGTTTTGGAATTTCAGTGAAGTTAGGATTGTTGCCTATGGCCTAAATAATGAATGAAGGGTTGTAACAGTTAATTGTTTATCTATTGAGTTGTAATATCATCTTTGCATATACAATTTCAGTATAGGCATGGATTTGCTGAGGGTCATATTCTTTTAGTGGGCTACTTTTGGTAATCTTATCAGTAGAAATCTGTCTTAATTAACACCTCTATGGAACAGTCTTTTAAGTTAGATAGCTTACTAAATTTTCACATATTTTTACTAAAATAAACCTAAAGGAAATTATTTCCACTTTCAGTTGAGAATTAGTGTACATCACAGGTGTACCCATTGTCAGAGAGATTATAACTTTATGGCAAGAATTAAACAATACTGTTGGTTTCTAGAATCCTTGATTGTCCCAGGACATTAAGCCTACACCTTGAATAAGCACTCATTAATGAGCCATGTATTAATATCCTATCTAATATGGAATGCTAGAATTATGTGCAGCGAAGTGAAGCTCCTCTTCACAGTTCTAAAGTCTTTGAGAGCTGCAACTCAGATTAAACTATATATATATATATTAAACTATATATATATATTAAACTATATATATATATTAAACTATATATATATAGTATATATATATATACTATATATATATAGTGACAGCTCTAAGATATCTTTCTTATTTTTAATGCTGGAATTGAACTCAATGTCTCACACATGTGAAACAGGTTCTCTACTCTAAGCTTCAACTTTTGCCTTCTGACATATCTTCAGAGCAGGAACTAATATTTTCTTTAAATTGGGAAGTGATAATATATGATCACAATTGCTTTATTTTTATAATCATAAAGATTAACCATGTTTACTATAATAAACCAATTTTCTACTAAATCATTTATATTTCAAATGAAGTCTTTCAAATACTGTCACTCTAAGACAGCTTCCAGGAATAAATAGTCTGATCAGGACCATTTCATATATCTTTCTATATATAAAAACACACATTTCTTGTATAAATATAAGATCACAAGTTTGGAATATCACTTCGTCTTTAATGTTTATGAAAAAAGAATATAGAAGAAGCCAATAGCTAGCTTTATGGTAGCTGATTGTATTTATCATTTGAACATTTTTTCAAATTCTAATAAATATATTTTTAATCTTTGCATTTTTTTTTGCTCCATCCAACTACCATTGACTAAATTATCTAAGTTTATCCTATGTTTCTGGGATGCAAAGTTGAATAGAATATGATCTTGTCCTTATGATGATCTTGTCCTTATGATGCTCATAGGTTGCTACAAAAGGTATTAAAACTACTGATTCTGTTCAGTCCAAAAAGTATAGAAGGCAATGGAAGCACAGAGGATTGGTACAGTACCATGGCTGATGAGAAAGAATCTGAAAAAGTTTTCCAAAGAAGCATATTGGCTTGACTGGAGAAAGGTAACTAGAAGTCAATAGAAATATAGAATCATTTTTTGAGGTGAATGATGTATTGATACTTGTTTTGGGGAGATCATTTTGGTAGCAATGTAGATAACTGAGTTGGGGAAAAAGGTAGAAAGGCAGTACCTGATGGCAGAGAGGTCAAATGTTTTCCACAACATGGAGGATTTAGGAATAAATCTACCCAGCTAGCTTTGGTACTGGTTTTATATGCTATTTTGTGTAAAAAGAACTAAAACTTACAATAACATATCCTTCTTTCTTAAATGATCTTAGAGCCATGATTAGTTTGCCTGAAAGAACTTCCTTCTTAACATGCATACAGTAAAATTTCATACACTCAGTTTTCTCCTATAGATCGTAATTTTACATGCTTTAATTTCAATGTCATATGAGCATCACTTAGAATTCTTTTGTTTACATTCTGTATTTAAAACACTTTTTTACATCCTGTATTCTTTTTTTTAAGTTAGAGAAAAAAAGCAAAAGAGAAAAACAAGTAGAAATAATACAGAATTAAAAAGAAAACCATAAGAAATCACTAGTTGATAAATTACATATTGTTATCTTAGAAGTAGTTGCTCAAGTCACAAAATGGAGGCAACCTGAGACTATCCTCATAAGTGAAATAAATCAGACTCACATTTGTAAATATCACATTGTCTCTCTAGTACATCCTATACTCCTAAGGGAAACCTTTACTTTTGTTTTGGGATGGGAAATATGTTAGCTGTACTTTTTATTATGATGATAGTGGTGGTGGTAATGAGTTGAATACTAAGGATTTGAGTTAGAACACATTTCATATCTTTGGAAAGGGATATTTCATATCTTTGTAAGGCAATGTGATATACTAGCCCTAGACCATGTGTCAGAAAAAATAGCTACAGTTCCTCAAATAATTTTGCTGAGATTTTAGGTGATCAGTCCTTCTATCTGAACTTTACCTTCCTTGCTAGATGCAGCACAACACGAAGTTTCAGAAACGTTAAGAACCAAAACATGAAGAATATACTATCAGTGATCTCATATAGCCCAAAAGGCAAAAGAGAGGATTAGCTACCAAGTACAACATGATTGAAATACTAGGTAGAAAATGAAAATCACCAACATACAGGTGTACCAAAAGGTTGGAAGAGATTTAAAGAGGTTTAAAGAGATTTCTTTGGGTTCCTGAATTAGGTTTATTTCCTTTTACAAGTTTCCTCAGCATTCTACCCTTTATTTTACAACTATGCACATTTTTCTGGCTATCATATGTTGAATGGCTGTCTACCTTAGTGTACATTAAAGACACAGAACACGGCAATCTTTCATTGCCATATCTCTGTTCCTAGCACAGTGCCTGGTACTTAATAGCTTTTCAGCAGAATCTGTTTCAGGAATTGATACTTTGAAAGAGTACAGATGGGGAAACCGTCAAAAGACATTAGTGATGAATATGGCGTTCTGAGCAGCATGGCACAGTGCACGGGTAAATCTTTATAGATAAAAGACGGTTCATTGAGACTGAACTTTAGGGTAAACCACAGGAAGTAATAAAGTTTTACTCAATGACCAGGTAAGAGAGTAAAATAGATGTCAGAAGCTGAGACACTGAAGCATAAGTTATCAAGAAAACCAGAAGGCTTGATACTAAGACTTCCCAAACCTCCTTCCTATCTGGAGCTATAGGAGTCAGAATTTATGCAAACTAACAGTAGTTGAGATGCTGAATCAATATCTGGTCTTTGTGCAGCCTAGGACCTCCACTTCTCATTTTCTCTCCTTTTGGTCCAAGACTCCAGTTGACTGCAGTCTTTGCATTGAAGGTTCCCTTTGGTAATGCAAAATTGCGATGCTGAAGTACCAGGAAAGAATCTTTGGGAAAACAGCCTTTTCTCTTGCAACACCCACAACCTTCTTCTTCCTAGTGACCAATCTGAGAATCCACTGGGCGTCTGAATCCCTTCCCAGTGAACACTAGGGTCTGCCCCTCTTACCCAGGTAGTGGAAAAACCCATTCTTTCCATATTGACAATGCTGCCTTCACTCCTTCAAAGGTTCAGAAAGGAACAAATGTATACATGCCACTGATTAATTCCAGCAGCCTTTGATATAATTGTCCAAAGATTTACCCTGGTACCAATTTAAAACACAGTAGCAAATTTAATAAAACTAACAGTTTGCAGCCAAGCCCTTTGTTATTTTGTTTTAATCATCTTTTATCACCAATTGAAATGATTTTTCTACTTTCTTGGTGCAATGAAACAAAATACAAGGGAAAGAATGAAAGGACAATGTGGAAATTATAAAAGATTGAGTGCTTCAAATCCCAGGATAAGGTAACAGCTGTCCTGAGATTTTACTGCTTATTGGTGTCAGGCTGAGATTTGAGAGGAAGACGTATTTACCAGTTTGGGGGAAACTCCACACCTGGATAGCATTAAAGAAGGGGGAGAGGAAAACATCTACAAGGAACTCTTGTTTTTCCTGAATACAACCAAGGGAAATGTGTGACAGCTTCCCCAAACATTCTTCTGGTGATGGACAGGTCACTTGATTACAGAGCAGGGGCTTGTGACAAGCTGACCAGTTGCCAAGGACTCTGGGAGCCAAAGCACCAAATATGGTTGGAGGTAAACAAGGCACGCTGCACAGTGTGAAAATCGAGGCCAAGTTGGGGCCAGTGAGTTGAATGCAGGGACCAGTGACAGCCTGTGATTGAGCAGCACTAACTGAACACAGTTGTTGAGGACCAGGGGCCAGTGGGGAAAGCAATCTCCTTTCTCCTCCCTGTGGCCTCTCTGGGTGGCCAGCAATTTTATTACTGGCAAAGGGGGAGACCAACAGCATTTTCGGATTTGGCACCACATCTAAAGCCCTTTGGGGCTGGGCTTCTCTTTCTTCTTTGCCCCCACACTCCCCACAGATTCTTTGGGTTTGGTGAAAGCCCGCGTGTAGTTAGCAGACTGCATTTCCCCTTGAGTTGGAAACCCATGTGCACCTGGGGGAAATGTAATCCTTATGTTTCTGATTCATTCACACTTAACTCATCAAAACACTGCTTTGTAAGAGCCATTTGATGTCCATGAAGTCTTCTGAGCCCTTTTGTAAGCCTTGCTTCTTAGAAGCAGGAAGTTACATTTCTGACGAGAGGGAGAACCTGTTAAGGTTGGATTTGTTTTGAAATAAGAGCTCTCGATGGGTCACATGGACCCTGAGCTTGGCCAAATGTGTTTTCTCACCTCCTATACCACCCTCCTCACCCACTCCAGCTCTCATGATGTCACTATGTCAGCTCTCTGTGATTTTACTCTGAACAACCAGGCAAAGTTCTCAATCATCAGAGAGGGCCAACCACACAATTTGAGTCCCAAAGCCTGGTCAGATTCCGGCACTCTGGTATATGAGGAAAGTCACACCTGAGTTGGAAATTAGGATCCCCATATTCCTTCTATTATCTGTTATGCTATCAAATGGCTGTTGACACTGAAGAAATGACCTTCCCAAGTTTTGCTCAGTTCTTTCATTCTTAAAGTGGCAGTGCTGACCAAAAAAGTCTTCAATGCTATTTCCAAGCCTGAGAGTTTTTGAGGCTAATTTGTAGACAACAGGAGATTTGAGCATCTCAGCATTGCCACTGCTTAAGCATTCAGGAGACTGAGTTTGTGTGCGAGTAACTTAGCTCAGGAAGGACCAGGAGAGTGTAGAAATCAGAGTTTGATGGATTTCAGTATCACTTACTTCAAATTTTTCTTTGTGCGACAGATACTAAAGCTCAGAGAAGAGGAATAAGTTGCCTTAAGTTGTACAGTGAGTTAACAGTACAGTCAGCCTTCCTGTAACTTTTGATGAGCAACCTTGGATTTAATATACCAAACTCTTCATAGGCTATTGAAGCTTGGGGGAAAATCTACTTCCCACTCTGACAAGAATGTGAATACAGACATTAGAGTGGAAGGGAAGTTGGCATGGCCTTGTGTGAGGCACAGTGAGGTGGTGTCTGGCTTGTATTAAAGCCCATGAGTGAATGATTAATCCAGGGTGGAAAACAAAGCCTGTGCCTTGTAACATTATAGGTATTAGTGCCATGGAAGATTAACCCTGTGCCCCCATGGGACCCTTTTAGAATACTGGACTGTACTTTGAGAACCAGAGGATGATGAAAACTGGTTGGTCTCAAAGGTTCTGTATGCCCACTGTCAACACACACACATGCACGCATACACAATGCACACACACACACATACACATTCAGAAAATAGCCATGTGCAAATGCTTCTATATTTCTACAGAGGAAAGAAATGTTCAAAGTGGATTGTAGCTGTTTACCTGCCTCCAATTCATGGACTAAAAACTGAAAGCATGTTTGAATACCCTTTTCTTTTCTTATTCCAACACAATTACATCTCTATTTCTGACTCTTCCTCTGTTTCAGCAATGCCAGTGACATGGGCATCTTCTGTGACCCAATTACTGCCTTGACTGGTCATCAAGGACTTTATCCCACTAACAGTGCTCAATGCCACCCAGTTCTTTCTACTCCCATCGGGATCCCCGGGCTAGGATCACCGTCACCTACTTCAGTATTGCACCATTGTCTCACCTCCTTTACCATTCATGCTCTATTCCTGCACCCTCACCTCTATCTGGATAACTAGCCAAGGAGGTGTCCTAAAACCAAGTAAAATCAAGACTTGCTCTTACCTAAGGATGTTGAATGGCTCCCCTCAGGACACAGGCCAGGCTCTTTAACATGGCACTCTATGACCAGCATGCCCTCCTCCCTCTCAACTTTTCTGTACTTTTCCTAAAACTTTTCCATTCAAATTTCACCCCTCAGCCACCATGAACAGGTAGCCTTGCCTCCCTTCTTGGGTTAAATTCACTCAGATACTACCTGCTCCAGAGGGTTCTCAGTGACTTTTAAACCGAGTGAGGAGCTCCTACTAAGTTTTTCCCTTAAATAACACCTCTTGCTTTTTTATTGTCACGTGTTTGTCTGTATGCCTTTCTCAGCTAGACTAGCCTCCTAGATGGTGGATGATTTCTTTCCACTGCCTCAAACAGGGGCTGTTATAAAAAGATCATTAAATAAATGATTGTTGAATGAATGAAAGACTGAATTTCAACTACTAGTCCAATCCATTTAATTTAAGGATAAGAGAACTGAGGCTTTAAGAGAAGTGACCATGTTGTAAAATTTTCATTTGTCTTTTGATCTTCTAGTAAGTAATTCATTAGAAGCCTAAAGAAAGGTCTCCAACATACCAGACAACACCTGCATTATTGATGTGTTTTTTCTCCCTCCTTTCCTTTTTTTTTTAAAAAATTTGGTTCTAGAAATTGAACCCAGAGCCTTTGCACTGAGCTACAACCCCAGATCTTTTGATTTTTTTTTAAATTTTCAGTTGAGGACTCAGTAAGTCACTAAATTGCCCAGGTTAGACTCAAATTTGTGATCATCTGACCTTAGCCTCCCAGAGCACTGGGATTACAGGTGTGTGCCACCATGCCAAGCTCATTACGAATTTCTGATGACTTGTCCATGTGCCACTTACTATAAGGTTTACTCATTTTTCCTGCATGCACGCATTTATTTACCCATATTTATTGACCATCTGCTGGGTGGCTTTGTACATGAAGGTGAGGAGAGAGAGTAAAGAAAGGCAAATATTAGCTACTCTGGCGTGTAGTATCATGCTCTTAAAATGTCCCTCTAAAAAATGCACTGAAATATTCTGAAAGTGTCTCAAAGGGAGAAATTTAAAGATGACAGAAAGATGATAGGTCCAGGAGGCACTTAGAAATCCCCACGTTTCCTAGTCTCAGAATCCAGACTTCCTGAAGAAATGACCTCTTGCTTTCATCTCTATCACACTAGATGCACTCAGTGCAGGAGTAAGCTCAAGGACGGTCTGAAGATGGTGTCAGAGCTAGAAATCACCTTCAGGGCCACCTGCCTACTTCGCCATACACAGAGGGGGAACTTGGGCAACAGGTGGAGAATCAATCCTCAAGGGACAAGCGGATATGGTGATGCATGCCTGTAACACTAGCACTAGAAGGTCTGAGGCAGGATTACTGTGAGTTGGAGATGAGCCTGGTTTACATGGTAAATCCCTGTTTCAAAATTTAAAAAAAAAATTAAAAATCATCAAAAAACAGCGAAGTTTCAGGATACTAGTCTTAGACTCCCAGTCTTCTGACCCAAGGCCAGTACATGGTGGTGCCTCTCTATCACTCAGTTACAGATATCAAAGGGCAATACAATTTGTCATTCTTCTAACCCAATCCTAAACTAAGGATCCAATCTTGAGGTAAGTCTGGCTAGTGTATGGGAAACTGCTTTGCGTGTCTGTGCGTGTCAGTCTGTGACTCTCACATGCAGTCTCCAAAACCAAACACTTAAATCTAAACGATTCCCTATTTTGCATTGTGTTCCTGCAAGTCTGTTATCTCATGAGTTATTCCAGTCACCTTCTGTGAGACTATATGGATAAATATTATACCCACTCTGTCCAGGGAAGGATGCTTAGAGTCAAACAGCAGAAGGGGACTAGATAGGGTCACACATGCAAGGTCAATGTTGATCTGTGAGTCTTGTCTCTTGATTCCAAATTTAGCCTCTCCAAGGTAATGTCTGAGTTCCTGTTTCAACAGCCACAATGTAAACCCACCAAGACTCGCCCTGATGATCCTCAGTGTCCCCAAGCCGAGACTGAACACAGTCTATCCACTCCTGCGCCAGTTCCCAAATTCTTCCATTCTTTACACATCTGCAATTGCTCTGATGGCTGTTATTTTCCTTCACTTTGCTCTTCATTTATTTGTTTTCTTGTAAAAAAAAATCACAAAAGGAAGTAGCACAACCAAATCCCGTCTGTCCTACCAACTTCCAGGGTAAACAGACACTAACAAAGAAGTATGTAATACTAAAACACCCATTTACCACCTAATTTCTTTCAATTTCCAGTTTCCTCAGAAAAGCCAATCCTATGACATGCTACAAGAAGAGAGGGTTCCACTTTCAATTCAGGATAGGAAAGACCATGTAAAGTTTTTTGATAATCTCTAGGAAATTCACAGCAAATAACTGCATGTTCTGTGAAGTTCTACAGAAGAAGACCTGATAATAGCATTCAAAATAGCATTCCACATAAAACCACAAACTTCCTTTTCCTTCTCAGAACCACTAACAAAATGCTATGAAGCTGTTGGCCTATGTAGAAATCCATAGAAATATTTGGAAATGGCACAGTTACTTTTATTTTTTTCCTGCTAAGAGGTATAGATACTTCTGCTCCAGCAACAGGATTCAGCTGCTAGGTGAGACTCATTACTTTTTTTCCAAGATTCATTTTCTTTCCAATCTACAATTCACAGTTCTGAAAAAATAAAACTTTTGAGACTATATGGTCTATGTATTCTATATGCACTACAGTATATAGCCTTTGTGAGTATATGTACCACAGTATATAGTTTCCTCGCCTTATTATCTTTTTATGTGTGACATTAGTCAGAGTGGCTCTTTTACTAGATTATAAAATTTAGAATTACAATGCCATTTTAAAGACTGACATGCATTAATCACTCCTTATTACATGAGCGAGTGGATAGATTAATGAATAAACAAATGAGTACATATATCAACATCACCTCACTTTTGTAAGCCTCTGTTTCCCTAGTTGTAAAAGAGAAGCTGTCATGATACAGTCACTTGAAAGTCTAGTTGTGCATCAACCTGGTCCACAGAAATTGAACTAAGTGATTTTGCTGTTAGCATCAAGCAAGGGCCCTTCACATTTTCCAAATCACGAAGGCACCTGGAGACAGTCAGCACTTTTATGGTTGCTGCTGATCCTGGAGATTTGTCTGTTTTGTTAAACTCTTGCTTATCCTAATATTCCAGAACCCATATTTCATTCTGAGAGATACTTGGCGTGAGGCTGATATGAGGGAGTCAGAGGTGAATGATGCCCAGCTTCCAGAAATAGAATGGGATCATGCCTTCTCTGGGGCTCAGAGATAAAAGCAGTGGTATTCATTCTGAGATTGACACTGCTCTTTGCCTTGGTGGAAAGGACCTCAGAATACAGACGAATAATTTCGGACAGGAGTGGAGAATGCTTTGCCCAGGAAGGGAATTCAGCATGGATGTTGCATTTCAGCAACAGGTTATTGAAAACCATGCTGGTCTGACAATGTCCACACTTCCTGAAGTCTCCTTTTTCTCCTCTTCCTCCTCCTCCTCTTCCTCTTCCTCCTCCTCGTCTGCTTAAATGTACAAAACAATAACTGAAAAAAATTTTCTCTCTTCTTTTTTCTGTGTTTATCTTGGTGCTTTGGGGAACAAGACGAACTAGTTTTAACATCCGCTTTCTCCATCCATCAAGATACCACCATGTGTCCTTTGCTACTCATCATAGCAACACCTATGCTCTGTAGTTTGCAGGGCAAACCTTTTGCCCTGAGGTTAGTGGAGGTGGGAGTGTGGAATAGTTTAGGGGTTGGCAGAGATGTAAAATTTGGCTCGCATGTCTATTACACTTTGCACCCAAGTAATTTACTTGTTTGAGTCTCAGTTTCCCATTTGAAAGTTAGACATGTTGATACCTATGTCTCCTTGGTAGTCACATAAAAAAATAGTAGCCATATATAATGTGCCCACTACATGATAATTATTAGTTTTATTGATATTTGCATCACAAATAGCACATGCTACAGTGAATAATAATGTATGTGAGGGTGATTAACACAATGTCTAAATTCAGGTTCTGTCTACAAGGGGCAGAAACTATCTTGTATTTTATTACCTGTTTTATCTTCAAAACATGGCCTAGTTCCCAGGACAGGGAGTGCACTGAAGTAGTATGCGATAAATACATCAATACACAAAAGCTGACTCAGAGTAACTTTGAACAAATACTCATTATCTCTTGACTGTTTTCTCACCCCAAACCCTAATAACATTGCTGGGCATGTGGGGAAGGACTGACATCGAAATCTCAATTTACCAGGTGGGAAAACTGAGGAGTGAAGATATTAAAGAGCAGAATGATGCCAAGGCTATGAAGATATGAGTCACAGAACAGGAAATACAAATATATAGAAAATATTTAAAAAGATGCTCATTCAAGGTCACATTACATGAAAGTCAGTAAGAAATCATGATTTTTCCATCTAATGTGCAAAAAAAAGTACTTCCAATGTGTCAAATAGTAAGCTGTGACAACATGGAATTGCTGATCTTGCTACAAACAGGTGGTGGGGTGGATGTTAGTTTACACTCTCAGAATGTTATAGTCTGTATAGTCAGGGTTACAGTTTATTACCCAGGAATTCCACGTCTCAGGACTGTCCCTAAAGAAATGCCTGCTTGTATCCCCTCCTTTGGATATCTGTATAAGAATGTTCATTGTAGTGTGTCTGCTAGAAACAGAATAAAAAATAGAAACTTTACAGGAAATATTTATTCATATTTATTGTAAGAATATGTGAAATAACACAAATGTCCATCATTGGGGATATGATTAAATAACTTGGAACTTATTCAGTCTATGGAATATTATGCAGTAATTAAGGAGTATATATAAGGCTGGAAGTACAAAGAGAACACAGATTCTTGCATTTCCACCTCAAAGAGCTACAGCTGATCTGTGATTGTGTGTATGTCTCCCTGAATTAAAGTATATTTGTTCACTCATTCATTTATTCATTTCTCAGGGTTTGCTGAACATCCACTTGATTTCAATCACTGACATGGTCACAAATTTCTTTAGTGATCAACTGTTAACTGTGCTTCATGTCTGCTTGGCATCACTTTCTCCAGAAAGGTTTCCTTACTCATCAAGTTGGATTAAACTCCTCTCCAACGCCACCTATAGTTTGCTGTTCCTCTCATACCATAGCATTTTTCATGCATCAGTATAATCATCTGATTCTTTATCTATTTCACCCATTGCAACGGTGCTCATAAAGCTAAAGAACATTTCCACCTTAATCAGAGGTCAGTGCCTAGCAAAGAACCGCTATTTCATACAGAACAGTGTTTGTTAAATGAAACACTGCACTGAATACAATACATGAGAATTCCAAGACTAGGTTGATAGACGAATGGGTGAACAAACATTCAGGGACATACAAGAACAATGAAGGAGTGTCTGCATGATAAACAGAAAGAGCTACAAAAAGAAAAGACATTTAGAAAAAAATGATGTTGTGACTCAGTTTGAAAATCACAGAAGTAGCAGACAGAAGCCAACTATGTCTCCGATGATCCTGACTTACATTAACATTTTCAAATACTATAAGGCTTAGTATGGGATTCACCTATCAATTCCATGCAACCAGAATATTAAACAACTACATGTTTCTTTTTTGTCTCCCCTAACTATACTATATGAATCAATTAAAGGTAGGACCTTTTCCTGTTCAATTCATTACTGCTTCCCCCGTGGTTCCCAAGTAGTGGGGCTTGGTAGAAATCAACTAATGTTTTCTGAGCGAAAAAAACTAAATTTTTGATTGATGAGTGTTTGAACATTTGGAATCCTGAAGAAGAGATATGGATCTGGTTTGTAAAATTTGGACTCACAATCAGGAGAGCACCCGCTTAAATCATGTGAACAGATCCTTTGCTTACACTTACTCATTTTCCCCCAAATTACATACAGAGAGTCAAGAAGATGAGGTAAAACAGAGATCTTACTTTGCATCTTCACAGGACAGAATGTCAGACAACTAACAGATTAACACGTTGGAACACACAAATTAGTTGAAGGGAATGACTTTTAATACTCTTTTAAGCTTTAAATAGAGGAGACCAAGAAGACAGGGACAGTAGCAAAGTACACAATACAAGCAAATTTCTTTAACCACAGAACGAATAATTAAGAGCACTAGCTTTGGAGTTCAGAGATGTACGCACAGCCCCTAGCTTTGTTGCTTAGTAGATGTATAAAATTTGCCATCCACATCCCTTTTGCGTTCCAAGACCCCTTCTGTAATCTGGGGGAAAAAGTCTACCCACTTTATAAGGCTGTTACAATGACTAAACTAAATGAGATCATCTGTGTACAGTGCTAAGGAAGTGCTTGACACTGGCTTGATGAATTTCAGTTTCTCTATTTCACTTCAAGGTTAAACTGCTTCTCATCCTCTATTCCATATCCATTCCATATAAAAATATTTGCTTAGTACCTATTGTGTGTCTAAAATTGTTCCGGGAGCTTGAAATGCATCAGCACACAGGCTGGAAATCCAGTCCTCAAGGAGTTTATATGTAATTCTAACCTTAGTCTAGAATTCTCCCAAGTCTGAGTCAGAAGATTGTATTTTCCCTCAAAGCTTAAGCTACCACAGTGACACTGTTGGACCATCCATTTCTTCCCATAGACAGTGAGCAGCACGATATATTGGTACTACTGGACCACCATTTCTTCACACAGTACATGACATCCAATAAATGGATTGCATGAACTAATACATGGATGAGAGAGACAAGAATAATGGGTGTAAATTGCTGTTCACTGTTTCTGGTTTGATTCATACTTCATCTTGCTGTCTGTTTTTTCTATCTATACCTTAGTTTTGCCCAGCATCTTCACTTCTTGAAAAAATGAAAATTCCATGCAGGCCAAGGCTCATAGTATTCAAAACTCTTTGACAGCAAAGTTGGGAAACAGAAACTTCCCTGATTGTTTTTCCCAACCAGGGACAAAAAGAGCTGGTGTGTAACTTGTGTTACTGAACCACAGGGGTGCTTGTCTTGGGCTTAGTAGTTTCTGTCTTGACCTGTTTTCCACTTGCTTTATCTAGCACTTTGGTCAGTTTGGGTGCATTTCTCAGCTCTAAAATTCTTCCTTCACGATTTGGCAGTAGGGAGTAGTATTGTGTAGTGGTCAGGAAGGTGAAATGCAGAATTATAAACCTGGCTATGCCATTACTAGGTATATGAGTTTCTTGAATTAATCATTTTGAGCTTCAACTTTCTCATCTGTCATATACAGCATTTACAGCAGTGTAGGTACTCAGGAAATTGTTGTCATTTTTATTGCTATTATCCACTCAATAGACTACATAGTTCAGTAGGCTCCAAGAGTCAGTAAGGCTTTCCTGGGTACTAGTTCTCTCAGAAAATTCCAGGTGGATCCTTTTTACTACCAAAAGAGGTATAATCACCTATCACAGAGGACATCATTTCTGTGTCTATCACAGAGAAGAGCATACTGTGTTAGTCTCTCAATTTGCAGCTATGGAAACGGAGACCCCAACAGCTGATACAGTAGGTCCTGACATCACAGGGTGAGTTAGTAGCAGAGCTGGCACTGACCCACTTCTGTAGTGATAGTGTTGGTTCTGGTTCAATGAAAGGATTTTGACTTAAGGGGGATGGAGAAATTCCACATTTCTTCCTTGTCTTGGCCAGAAGTAATCAGTTTACTAGAAGCTTCCATGGGGTAAGCACGGAAAGTTCTCCCTTCATCAATGTCATACCTTGGAAAACTATCTTTGGTGTAGATAACAGAAAGAATAAATATTTTTGTTGAGAGAAAAAAATGAAGGCAAAGGTTAAAGGGAATCGTGTAATGGGTTGAGTCAGAGAAGAAAAAGAAAGTTTCTCCAAAACAGTCTTTATATAGAACTTGTATAGAAGCCAATTTATTTGATATGGAAAAAATGTGGAAGCAGCAAACACACACACACACACACACACACACACACATGCACAAGGTATTTGTGGTAGGATTCATCACTCAAATTACCATTAGATAAAGAAACTGAGATGATAGGTTGACTTGGAGTGATGTGTTTTCCTTTTTTTTTTCAGACAGTCAGAGGGACTTCATTTTAAGAAGCCCAGTCTTGCTTAGTTCTGATCTCAAATAAAATTTTTGGGACCCAAGAAAGGCAAAGAAGGGCAAGCGATGCTTCTGTGCTATCTCTTGGGACTGTCACACTCTAGGGATTATATTAAAAAAAGCACTTGGTGAGTGAACAAAAGACCAAATGGTACCCAATAGTATGGATCTGAGGGGCATGATTTTGTAAGCAAACTGGTTTAGGAATTAGTGTTTTTTTTTTTTTTTTCACGGAGACAATGTCCTCAGCATAAATATGCAGTGCCTTCAGGAAAGGGGTCACACTGAGTTACCTTACAAATTCTGTTTCAAGTATAGACTCCAGCATTTAGAATGTTCTCAATACATACTTTTAAACTGAAGGAGTAGAGAAAGAGACCTTAGAGATTCTTGAAGCTTAAAGATCATTTAGAGCAGGAGTTATTAAACTTTAATGGGCATTGGGATTACCTGGAGAGGTCCTGCACATAGAATTTCTGATTCAGTAGGCTCATCTGGGTCCTGAGAACCTGACCTTTCTAAGTTCTCAAGTGATGCTACTGGTCTGGAGTCACACTTCAAGAACTAAAAAAGCAGTGGCTCTGAAACTCGGTTGCACACTATAATCATTTTAGTGAGATTTTGTAAATCCTGATGATCAGGCCTTATTCTTAATTAAATTAACACCTCCCAGGAGGAGGGCAGATGGGACAGAAGGTGGAGATGGAATGCAGGTGAGACTGAAGCAATTTTAAAATTAGCAACTAAATTTGAGAACCCTTACTCTAGTACAAACTTTCTTCTTGTCAAATTGAGTTATTTAAAGACCAGAAAGAGTAAGTGATTCACTTAAGAACGTACAGCAAGTTAATGACTTAGCTGAGACTAGGACTCTGGGTACTTTTACATCTGTTTAATTTCTACCATTCCACACTTATCAACCCAGGTCAGCTCTCACTGGCTTATAAATCAAGGCAAAAAATGAAAGCTGTGTTTAAAGTGAAGTTTTAAGACATGTATTATTTTTTTCCTCCATTGTTTTACAAAGAAATTTTAAGTGGATGCATATTTATAGAACTTTACCAATCTAGACAAGTGAGGAGATGGAAGAGACAGGGTTATGGAATATTTTCAAGGCAAGAGGATCCTTTAAATTTTAAGTACATGCTCAAACACAAACCAAGTGCTCTTTCTGAGTTCTTAAACAGATGTTCTTCATCTCTGAGTCAAAGCATGGGCAAGGTTTGCTTGAGATGTGCACATTAATTTTTGGCATGTAAGAGGAAGTGATGGTAAAGTGTTTGAAAGTGGTTCTGTCTCTTAAAAAGATTAAAAGTTTCCTTCCAGAACTTGGTTTCCATTAATGATTGGCTTAGTAAATATTTTCAAGTAGACAGAGCAGATATTGTGTCTCATATCATCCTAGAACCAAATAAAGAGGCACAAAAGGCTCATAGAAACCCCAGACTTCACTATTATCATTATACAGAGCAAAAATTAAGACCCAGAGAAATTGATTTATCAAACATTAGTAAGCGGTCTGACTGACACTAGACATAAACCATCTGACTCCTAATTACTATTATTCTTTCCAATACTCAAAAAGTTCCCAACAATGTCCCTTGCATGCAACGGGCATTCACAAATGTTCAGTGATTGACTACTCAGACTTTTGGTACTCCAAACAGGTAGCTAAGTTTTTATCAGTCTTTTTTTAAACTAAAGCGGAAACTGGAGTGACATCTTCATTTGAACATGTTAAGTATTCTGCCTTATGAATTAAATTAAATTCTAATCCTGACCTCACCACTTCTTAACTATGTGACCTTAAACAAGTGACTTCACATCTCTAAGCCATAGTTTCCTTCTCTGTAAAATGATAGTAAGGTTTGGCTGCAAAGAGGATGAAATTAGTAAGAGACACGAAGACAGTAGCTTAGTGCATTGTCTGGTATGCAGGAAAATCACTAACGACTTTATCATAAGGTGACCACCCTCATAAAATATAAGTCCTGAACGTGTTTTGGAAAAAGTGATGGGCAAAGGAGTAAGTATTAAAATCCAGCACTGCTTCACATAAAAGCATTCCCCCCAAAATCATGGAGCCTTGCAGTTGCAGAGTCTTAAGGACCCACAGAATTTGGACTTATTTTCCACTTGAGGAAGTGAGACAAAACAAAAACCATGTTTGGTGATGTTCAGCATCCAGGAAAATTTTCATGCAAATACCGAAGGATGTGCCCAATACCTAGCCAATCTGCTATCACTTCACCCCTTTTCTAACCATTAGAAAGGCAATAAGAAAGCATAGATCTGCTTTGATTTAACATAAAACAGAAATGACTGGCAAACTTCAGTTCTTCCACTTTCATTAGTAATAAGTTACTTTCTCATTGCTATTTACATTACATTGCTATTTACATTTACATTTACATTGCTATTTAATCTCCTTCATCTACTATTGGGAAGATTAAATTACTGAGATTTAGGGACACACATTAGAGATGTCACCAAGTCTAAGCCTGGTTCTTCCTCTTCACCCTTCCCATTATATCAATTCTGCCTTATTATTACAGTTCTACACCAACACTGAGCCCCAGGAATGAGTCTGACTTTGATGAACCTTCTCCTTCCATCCACCTTTCTGAATATCTATACATTTGTCCAGAGGTCACTCATTTTGTCAGCTCCCAATCAAAAAAAAAAATGTACTCACTTGTCCATGAATCTTCTATTGAGGTGCAGGAGGGAAGCCACATCTTCCTGGAGAGGAGGGTCTCGGACCACTTTATACTGCACAGGTTTACACTCTAGGCAGAGCGGGCTGTCTGCGATGGAGGTCAACATGGCAGCATCAATTTCCAGGTGTTCATCAAGTGTATAGATCTGGATGCCGTAAACCTCCTCATTCACATCCCGAAGTCTGATGGTCAGTGGTATATCACAGAAGACATTTTGAGGGCCCAGTGAAATGTTCATTCCACTGAGAGTCAAGAGTTTGATATCATTGACAGCTCCACTAGAGTCCCAGTCACTGGAGACAAAGGTCACCCAGATGGCCAGAGACTCAGGCACCACAGGGTAGTGGAATTCCAGCTCCAGATAGCAGCCTTGTGGCTCAGGGCAGGCTGGAGGGACTGTGTGTGGATTGACTGCTGAATTCGGGCTCCAGGTGCGAACACTGGATTTACAGGGTTGTTCAACATCTGGATGACCTATGGAGAAGAGAAATGAATTCTTGAGGAAAGACATTCATTTTTGGACCTCAGAGTATCCTAAAGACCCCAGACAAGAGTGATCTGATATGAACTGCGAGAGAGAGAGAGAGAGAGAGAGAGAGAGAGAGAGAGAGAGAGAGAGAGATTGTCAGTATCTTAGTAAACCTACTGCATACATAGCGCCCAAATCATCCCCAACTTGAAAAACAGATCTCATATGAATCATGAGACATTTGTTGAAAACTATATTCATTCAAGTAAGCATCTTACTATCAAGTGGATGCCCAAACATGTCTTCCATTTGAAGGCCTTGCTGTCAAGGATAGAAAGGAAGAAGTCACACATATTTTTCAAACATCCTTCAAATCCTATGAACTTATTTATGATAAGCATTAATTTTAGGCAAGAGGAAAGTAAAGCTCAGCAACAGAGTGAATGGATCTAGTCACATATCTTAAAGTGCAAACATCATAATTAGAACCCAGTTTTGTTTCATTCTGAAATCTCTGCTCTTTGTTCTTCTCCTTATTGGAGGCAGGGGCCACTACAATAAATTAGAATTCTTAGGATACTATTCTTTTTGGTATAACCTGCTTGGACTGACAGTCAACCAGAGAACAGCCAGCAAAGAGGATGGAAACAAGGATAGCATTCACCCCTTGGATGGAGGCTCTGGGAGGAAGCTGCACTCTGAATGACGGAGCTGGAAGGCAGCTCTGGAGCCATCTTATCTCTCCTCCTCCCTTTCCCTCCATGAGGTCATTCCATACCACCGAGCTTCTCTGAGCTGTGTCCAGTCTGACTCAGGAAGGGGAGGACTGGGTAAGGAGGGGAGGAGGAGGAAGGAGAGATTCTTCTCCTCATTCCCTAGGGAGACCATGTCTCATCCCAACTGATCTCAGACTGCAGTGACTTCTGAATTTTTCTCTGCTGAAGTCACATCTAGACCCTCAGAGAGCCCTCCCTTGTGCTGCTGAGAAACACAATCATGATTCAGTGTAGCAGTTGGCTCTAAGAAGTATTTGGGAGTCTAGTGAAAGATACAGATCAGCTGGAGAGGCCAAGGTTGGGGGGGAATTGCAAGCTGTCCTGTTATCTATGTTCTTGTACTCCTTCAATACCTGTGATTGGTCATGAGTGTTAGGATGATGAACATTTCTAAAGCAAAACGGAAAAATAATTTTTGCTTGAAAACACTTTGTGGTAATGTGACAGAGAAGCAGGAATCACTGTAATATGAACACTGCAATGCCATTTGGTGTGGAAAAGTTACTGCGAGGAGGGTTGTACTACCTCCAACCTACTTGTCTCTGTCTAGAAGACAAGAGAGAGAATCACTAAGCGGAGATGGAGAAGAGAAACAAGGAGAAGAAAAAGAGGCCAAGAAACGCACAATGTCCTCTTAGATGTAATGCATCAGAACAAGAAGAGATGGACAAAGCAAGTCTCCCCTACACCTCCTTGATTAGGGTCCATTAACACTCAAAGTAACTGCTGGCTGAAGCAAACCTTGTTTGCAAAGAGTGTAAACAAGAATCTCCGCCTACCTGAAGCCTTTTCCTGTCTACTCTCCAAGCCACGACATTTTTGATTTTCAAGTTTGTGGTTGGTAAGTACACATGTTTACTTACACATTCAGTACATACTATCTTTTTTTTTGGTACTGGTGATCGAACTCATGACTGCACACTTGCAAGGTAGGCACTTATGCTGCTGAGCTAAATCCCCAGCCCCAGGACATACTATTGAGGGCAATACTTTACAGTATATAAAGAATATTCTGTAGGCATTAGTTAAATCATATTGCCCTTGAAGTCCTATAAATTGGGTAACATTTCCATCCTTGTTTTATAGGCCTATTTCCCTAAAAGTCCTATAGCCTTTGTTTAATATAGAAATGTGGTCTATAAAGGTTGCTCTTGAATGCTCAATCAATATTTGTTAAAAAAAAGAACCTTTTTTCTTATTTATATGGAATCAGAGAAAAAGCTACCTCATGGGGTGTTAGCGTCTCCTACCTGATTGTGCTTGTCCTGTGAATATACTACCTGACTCCATGGACTTTCTCCTGGAATTGGAAGAAGATAAAAGATCTTTCTATCTTCCTTGAAGAAAATGCCTGTCAAAGGTAGGAAGTCACAGGAGAGCAAAGATGACAAATGTGCTTGGCTCATCTTTCCTCTCTGGGTTCTTGTTAATCAACAGAGGAGCCAAAAGTTTTCAAAAGGACAGGAAGGTGAGTCTGGCCACTATGATCCAGTAGGTAAACAGGAGTAGAAACCTCAGCAAAGTTTGTGCTTGTCGAGTTATTACAGACAGATTTAGATGTGAAAAGGAGCTGGATCGGTCATGAGATCCAAACCACTACCAAAGTAGCAATTGCTTCAGTAATACCAGACTTGAACTGACCACCCTCCATGTGCAGGCCCTGTGCCAAGTACATTACATGCCTCAGCTCTTCTTATCCTGGCAGTAAGTGTATGACGCAGATCTTATGAAACTCTTTACAGAAGAGGAAACTGAGACTCAGATGGTTAAGCACTTCCCCAGTAGGAAGGATCCTGTTGGTCCAGGCGGTATGCCAGGCTTTGAAGCAATGAAAGTTGGGTTAAAATGTCAAGTACACAGCTTTTCATTGTGTTACCTACTGTTATGTTACCTACCTCACAAAGTTGCTATAAAATGAAAATTGAGTGAGATCTTCACTAGACGCTTACAAATATATGATCAGTTTCCTGAAAAGGAAGAAGGGGTGAATAAAGAAAACCTGGTGGGAGGAGTGAAGAGAGCAGTTGAGAGACAGCATGAGCTAAAATGACTATGGTTTTGAAAAAATAGGAGACTAGCAAGCCCAGGGGCTGGCAATCCAAGTGGGACTCACAGTAACAAATGTCTGTGTGTCATATTAAGGAAAGTAAACTTTATATCTAGGTAGAAGATAAATTAGTGAAAAATTTAAGCAAATGAATGACATATATTTATATTTTAGAAAAAACACTACTTATTAATAAAGATATGATTCATACATCCATCCACCTATCTGTCCATCCATCCATGGATACAAGAACAATTATTGAATGGCAAACCTGTGTCCTAAGTTATGTTTGTCCCCAGGAGAAAAAGGTTTCTAAACCTGCTTTCTGACCTCATGGACCTTCTAGTCTAGTGAGGGCAGTTAGGAGACTACTGCACTAAAAAAGATAGCACACAACTGCTAGCTGGGTCCAGGAAGCATCAAAAGAGATGGCAATTAAGGGTTTCTAAGCAAGAAAAATGAAGACATCTAAGAAACTGACCTGATGTGTGGGTATGAAAAAACAAGGCTTGAAAAAAAGAAACACAGTAGAAGAAAGGAGGGAGGGAAAGAGGGAAGGAAGGAAGGTTGCAGGGAAAGAGGGTAGAGAGAGGGAGAAAAGAAAATAAGACAAAGGAAGAAAGAGAAGTGTAAAGCTCCTATTATTTCATTTTTAATACATACTGTTGACATATGGTGACTAAGTGGAAAAAATTTACATTTATATAAGCCATCCCCTAGAAATCAAGCTGTAGATGTGTATAGGATTATATCTGTACACTTATGTGGATCCAAAATTACATCTATGAAGATCTACACCAAGGTCCATTATATGTCTATAAGTACATACATTGCAGTTGCTGCTTATATGTGGCAGTAAAAACCTGATTTCAAGCATTTGTCCAGATGAATAGTTTAGCGCACCTGAAACTTTCTAGGAAGAACAACAAAGAAAATACACAAAAAAGAAATGAAGTGGCCCTGAAGCAAGGCCAGCAGATTGCTGTAGCTCCTGGTTTCAAACTGGAGCCTAAAAAGAATTCATTCTGTGGTCTTTTGGCCATTTCAGAACTTTGGAAATGGAATGGTCAATTCATCGGAAAGAAATAGCAGGTGAGTATGGTGGACTTTGGGGGGCCTGCAGGGGAGAGACCCTGGTGCCTTGGGACTGCACCATGTGGTTGACTCGGGGTCCCAGGAGAACAAGGAGCTCTTCCCCTCTCTGGGGGGTGGCTGAGAGTGTGGCAGACTTCCAGCGGCCTGAAGGAGAGAGACCCTGGCACATGGAGACCTGCACCGTGCGGTTGACTTGGGGTGCTGGGAAAAGAAAGAACTCTTCCCATCTCTGGGGGGCCACTGTGATCCTGCCTGCATGTGGGCTGAGAATCAGACATCTCATGTCGTCCTGTCCCCCATCCCGAGTCCTCCCTCTCCTTCGCCCCTCCCTAGCAATGGGAGCCAGTGAACTACACATCTTGTGAAAAGATTGGCTATGTTATTTAGTATGAGCTCTCCATATGCAAAGGTGAGGACAACCATTTGAGGAAAACAAGAGACAATCTGACAGATAGTGAGGATCTCTGGTTGTCTAGCTTTGAAGTTTGTGCTTTTTTATGTCCCATTCTGTTCTGTTTTGTTGTGTTTGATTTTACTCCCTTTTAAAATAAAATTAAAAAAAAAGAAATGAAAACAAGTGCCCTGTGTTAATCTCATGGAAATCCAACATGCATAAGTGACCTTACAAGGGATTTATGTATGTTTGATCCAGGTATCTAATTCTTGGGCTGCAAGTGTAAAATGGTAGATGTATAAGGAAATACTCATGTATGAAATACAGCTTTTGCTCAATACTTAGGGTATATCCATTCCTTGTGAACCAAGGCAGGAAGGAAGAAGGCCAGTGACCTATTTACCTTCTTTGAAATGAAGTTAATGCACCAGAGGGCCTGTCCAATAAACACGTGCTAAATTAAAAATATTCTAGCTTGTTAATCTGGAGTTTAATAAAGGGCTACAACTCCATGGATTGTGAGTCCTGAACAGGGCACCAAAGTTCAACTGTCTCTTTTTGGATAAGACACTGTGTTCCAAGAAGCTCGGTGACTAGTGCATACAGCATGTTTATGACAGGACTGAGACCAGTGTCCCATTCTCCCTACCCTACCCTCCTCACCCTGTACTCTTTTGCTAAACCCCATAGACATGTCTGGTATCGCTCATGAATTTGGGAATTTTCTGTTAGTTTGGGAAGTCCAAAAGCTTAAACACACAAAGATAAATAGGATGAAAATGAGTTGAGAAATAAATCGCAGAGTTTGGCTCAATGGAAAAGTTTATTTCTTCAAGGATATTAAAAGGGTCTGAGCCAAATGGATCACAAAGCCTGTAATAGGATGCTCTAAAAAAAGAACAGCCTTTTCCTGGCCTCTGTATACTAAATTTACATAGGAGGAAAACCCTGGGTGCCTGGGTTTCCTTGGAGGCCTGAGTCAGCTTAGGGAGTCAGGGGTCTCAGCACTTGGCAGTTGAACTCTGTACTACATGTCACACTTTAAAAGGGTCCAGGACAAACCAGAAACAGACTTTACCAACTGCCAGCTGGTTTGGATGGAGGTGTGTGGAAATGTCTGGAAATTATGTCACTCCAACAAGTGGTAGAACAAACCACAATGATTATAGCCAGAAGGTCTGAGGGAAAGACCCTTGCTGATTCCACATCCCAAATATCTCTGAGCTCCATCAGTTTATCTCCTTTCTTATAGCCACGAACCTCAACTAGGTCAACACCATTCCTCAGCCAGATTCTGACAACAGCTACTATCTGCTTCCTTTCCTCTAGGATCTTTGTCTCCCTTATCTCATCTCCAGAGCAGCAGGGAAATCTTGGTAATATTCACACCTCGCCATGTATGCTATGCTCCTCAAGGCATAAGGTGTCTTCCTGCTACACACAGTGTTAATCCAAAACTATCCTCACATGTTCACTTTCTAACTCAACTGCCTAATTTCTACCACCCCACCTTTTTCTTGAAGCTATAAATCCATTTAAATGTAAGTTATATCTACTAGTAGTTACTAAGAAGTTCTAGGTTACAACTAAGAAATTTTAATCCCAAGAGTACTTAAGTGTGTGTTCCATTACCAGTCAGAGCCCTAATGACATCATATTATGTTGTCCCTTGGAAAACTGTACTCACAGAAAAGAAGGAAAAGCGCAAAGGGCAAATACTATGATCATAAAAATACTTCTGATTTCAACAACACCCTGAAAACCCCTGAAGTTGTCCCATAAGTCTCTTGACCACACTTAAGAGCACTGCCACTCTAAATTCGCTAAACATCTTCCACATTCTTGAAAGCACTTCTTGACATTTCATGGAAAGTTTGAGTCGCCAGTTCTAAGTGAGGTCCCCTTTCTGAGACACCTCAGCCATCCACTTCCGCTGGCACAGGCCTCTTCACACAAATGGAAGTTACCCATGACAGACGGTCAGCTCAGGCTCCTGCCTGTGCACCCGGGGGGGTGCCCAGGACAGAGTCCCTGTGGTGTTCACAGGTAGGAGAAGATTCGATCTATGCAACTATGAAGAGCACTCTCAGGTGTCAGAAACACACAGTTTCTTCTGTGAGGTCTCAAAGCATATTTATTTTTGGATGAAAAAATTATGGCTGCAGATTTCAGAAAGTACATCATAAAAACGAGAGCTAGAACAGTGTGAGGCAGCCTTAGTGAGGAAGCGCAGAGAGGGGATTCCTGCACCGGGTGGGGACTGGAGCTGGATGACCCTGGCGTCCTTTCCAAGTATGACAGCCTGTGATTCTCTGAGGCTGAGCTGAGGGTTTCTCCCAGACATCCCTCTTGCTTTACATTCCAGATGGATTTGTTTAGAGTTCCCAAGTTCAACTCTCATTTTTATTTTGAGCTACTTTAGAAAATAAAGTACAGTGCCGTCATTTCTCAACTTCACTTTCCACTCTGGTCCCACTCCCTTGATTTAATCTATCTCTGGCTCTCTCCTTTTAACTTTCTTGCTAAAACCACAGAGTTCATTGGAGGAGTTCTCACTGATGCTCAATGAGGAGACAGGATCCGTTCCCTCAGATGAACTGGTATGACAATGTCCCTGCCCAGGGCTGTTGGCATGAGCTGACCTGTATAAGAGCATGGGGGACTGGGCAGGGCCAGGGTCTGGGTGTGAGTCTCTGAGCACCAGGAAGGAAAGATGGTGAGAAAGGCAGAAAGTCTCTGCCAGTCTGACTTCAGAGCCAAGTGACAGAGTACAACAACCAGCACTTGTGTGTTTGGTTTCTGAGGAACATTAAACAGCTGTTTTTGATAATAATGATGGTATAAGGAAGCACAGTCCCTGGCCCATTGGGAAGCCAGAGAGACACTCCTTGAGCAAGGAAGGGTCTGATGAGTGATACGCAAAACAGAGACAGTCAGGAATTTCTCCCCTTAAGTATTATGCAGGTAAATGGACCCCAAATGGAGAGTACATGGAAGAAACTAAAAGGAACAGTAGAGATATGCTGTCTCAGAAATCACTGAAGAATCAAAGATTATGGATGCACAGAAGCCCCAAATAGGTGTATGGACTAGTGTGATCTTTCTTGCACCCACAGGTAGTCAGGGACTGGGGAACATATAAGCACTTTGCACACCAGGCGTTTATCAGGTGTGTGGGTTGGGGCATTTATTTAATATCTTGTTGCCTTTGATTCTTCATATGTAACATGAGAATTCATACTCAAGACAGTTTAAAAATATTTTTTTGAATCAATGATTGCATGAGTGCTGGCCTTGCAAACGTGATCTTATGGTAAGATGAGATGGTATACAGATGAGAAAGACCATTAAAAAGTGATAAAACTGCATGGACATAGAACGAGTTGCTTTATGCATGGTGCATCTTTCAATTATTATCCAGAAGGCTGCCTTACCTTCTGCTTCCCGAGGGCTCCAGTGTCCAGATGGGCCGCAAGGCATTGGGGAGGAAGCTTTGAAAGCATACTGCACCAGGATTCTCCCTTCCAGGCAAAGGTCACATGCTGATCCCAATTCTCTAGGAGGCCAAGGAAAGAGGGGAAATGCACCGACTTAGAAACATTTGCATGAACAACTAATGGGATGAGGTTAAACACAACAGGGCAGAGGACACAAGTCTATGTACCCACTTTTTCCCCTACACGTGTGAAAACTGTTAGAAAAAGCAAAATTTTTCTCATTGTCCAGGCTCTTGTTTTGATTGAAGCGCCTTCTGGTCTGATGACACACTACCGTGCCCCTGACGCCAAGCAGCACTGAATCAGAGCAGAGGCCTGCCTCCTTCGATCATTATGATTCATCTGCCATGAAGAGCTCCAGTGGAATTTGCTGTGGTGTTGTGAGAAAGCCTTTTACCTCATTTGCCATGTGCTGTACCTGCTATGTGCCAGGTCCCACTCTGTGTCATGGACTTGAAGTATGAAGAAAGCAGAGTTCCCTTATTTGAAAATGAGTGGGCTGGATTAGATGATGCCTACAGAATCTTCCAGCCTTGATGTTCTGGGGACTGATGAATCACTCCTTAATTTAACAGTCGAAAGCAGTTTCTCTACTATACCGTCTAATTCATGTTAGCAGCTTTCCGAGGGCTAGCCAGTCCCGCAGTGGGACCAGCCCCAGAGTGGAATATGACGGTGGCTTCCTCTTCTGTCTTATGTATCTGGATTCAATCTCCCTCTGGCCACAACAGCCACTGGGATCCTACTTGTTCTCTAAATTTGTCATCTGTTTAAGAGGCAGACATGGGGAAGGCAGTAGGATGAGTCCACTCCTCCTGTATTATTACAGACTGCAAACTCTGCCAATCAGAGTGACCTTTGCAGAGAAACTGGAAACTGAATCTTGAGTGTCAAGATGTCAAAAGCATCCCATCCCAATCCAGTTTTCCTCAAATCCAAGATCCCCTGCTGATTCTTCTTTCATCATTCCTAGAAAACTCTCCCAAGAGGAGCCAAATTTCAAGTCTTACAGCTTTCCTCTCCCGGGAAAGGCTATGCCTTTGGGCTCACATAGGATGAAAGGACACACTTGTGGGCATCACAGTCTTCTAGTGTTCCACACATCACTGCTGGTGGATCGTCACCAAATCTCAGTTTGAAGAGGTCAAGCCTCAGCTTATCTTCTTCAGTAACTCCAACCCCAGCCCCTCTGGGCCGTGGCAGCTTTCAATGCCCTAGTAATCCATTCTCATCTTTCTAGCCTTGTTTCTGTCAGTTAGCTCTTCTTTGTGAATATCTATGTGGTTCTACGTTATGCCATACCTCCATCCTTGCTTTTCAAACCTGGCTGATGTTTCTCATTCTCAAGCTTTACCTTGGATATTATTCTCTCCATGAAGAAGGTCTTTGAGTTTTTTTTCACATACATAAATTTTTTCTATTTCTCCATGAGGTCTTTAAGGATAAGGTCAATATTTTATGGTTCTCTTTTTCTCCCAGGGTACATAATACATAACTTATTTCTTAGGGATGGTTAGTATACGTAGTTGAGTAGATGGATGCATGTTTGGGCAAATGGAGGAATGAATGGATGAATGAACATCAGTCACTCAGAAATATTGTTAATACTCATGGCTAACCTAGTGAAGACTTTCAAATTACAAATATTTTGCATTCTTAGCTCTATCATTGTAAATATGAAACCATACATAGGTTAAAATTTTGCAAGCACACAAAACCTCAGTAACAGAATAAATTAAAAATCCCAAGGTTAATATGTTCAGTGGAATGATAAGCAGTTATAAAATTATTTACAGAATATTGTTTCATGCAAAATGTGTAAGATGTAATACTAAGTGAAAAGTCATATTGAAAGTGGAATTTATAACATATCTAAATGCTATTAAAATAGTCTATGTGAAAAATACTGTTGGCAGTGATTTCTGAGTGGTGGATCATAGGCTGATTCCCTTACCACCAGTTTTACTCTTCTTGATTTTCTAAAATTTTTGTATGTTGAACAGTAACAGTATTTGTACATATATATGAGTAGCCAGGGACTTAACAGATAAAAAGATAATTCTTCAGCACTGCTAATAAGGAAAGAGTTCCCTTACCATGACCACAATCCATAGATTGTAGCCCTGACTCACATGACTGGCTTTATGATGACAGTGAGTTTACAAATGTCCTGGGATGGATTAAGGAACCATAATGACAATGGCATCAAATCTTTCATTTTTATTTGTTTTAGGGGTTTTGTTTTAGGTGATACACAAGTCACTTGAACTTCAGTGAATTCTCAACACATTTCAGGTTCTGAAGATATAATGTGTGATACTGGGCATGTCTAGGGAATGTATGTAGTTCTGAACTTTGGTATTTATTTCATTATAATGGGTACCTGTATATCCCCAGACACACACACACACAGACACACACACACACACACACACACACACACACACACACTTTGAAATAATATATCTACAGGATGTGACTGCTGAGAGAGGTCATTTTTCTTACCCAGTTTTGTAACAGTCAAAGCTTAAAACTCTATAGCTGTGCTTATCAATATTGTAGCTACCAGTCACATGAGGCTATGCAAGTTTAAACTAATCATGACTAAATATATCTACAAATTCTCTTCCTCAGTCACACTAGTATTTTGAATACCTCCTAGCCACAGCTGGATAGTGGATACTACCTTAGCAGAACAAATATTGAACATTATTGTATATAATGTTGCAATAGACAGTGCTTCGCTAGGGGGCTCACTATTAAAATATATAGATTTCTGTCCTTTGCAAGTGGAATGATACTAGTTATGTAGCACCTTTAGAACACTGAGAAAATAATTATTTAAAAATTTTTTTAAAAGCTAGATTCTTTTGGTTTATAGCAGAAATGGAAGACTGAAAAGACAGGGAAAATGGATGAATTAGCACAGACCCAGGTCTCTTGATTTGTAGTCCAGTGCTCTTTCCAATACGGCATGGCCAATTGTTCAGATAACTGAAACCATCCAGTCAACACATGTTTGCAAGACAGATAAAAATAAAAGAGAAAAACCAGGGGTGGCCTTGAATTATTTATTCAGTTGCCCATGTGTGGGGACACAGGCTGTGGGAGGATCTGAATATGTTTTTTTAAGGAAACCCTTGTATTCTCTTAGACCACAGATGTGAGAACAGCAGGAGGACATGAGCATGGCCGGGGGCAGGACGTTGGCATTGATGGATGACGTGGAAAACACCAGAGGTTTTGCAGGGAAAGGGAATTTTTCAAGTAGCTAAATAGCTCTGGAAAACATTGCATGAGATGGAAGCTAATATTTCCTGAGTGTAGAGCATGTGTTCTTGCCATGTCATAGAGATCACTCTGTTGAACTCTTCACAAAAGGCAGGTGATGGGGGCACCATTAGCACCTTTTATGGATGAAGATTCAAAGATTCAGAGGAGTGACATGGCTGGCTCAAGGTTCCATGGACTAGGACTAAGGAAGCCGTGAAGGGGAAACAAATTACTCGACATCAAAGCTTGTACACTTTGTAATAACTAAACCAAGTGTAAATTCCATGTGTATGGGTGAGGGATATGCATCAAATGTAGTTCCAGTACTTCACAGAATTTACTGAACTTGTGGACCGACTTCCTTTTGCTATATTCGATGGCCTACATAGCTGTTAACTCTAATTAGACATGTTTCAAAAATGTCAGTTTTAATTTAACATATGATAACTGTGTTATGAAATTTTAGACTGAACAAAATAGCTATTGTATGGGCCTCAAGTACCAACTGACTATAGGTTATTAAAAACATATTGATTGAAACCGAGGGCACTATGTAATAGAGACATATCTCATTACTCAACAATTAACCTTCCAATAGGTTTCCAACAATCAGATGGTATTTATTTAATGGACAATAACTGCTTTATGAAATACAAATTGAATACATACACAGGAAGTTTCATTTACAAAACTTCCATTTTTAAGCGGAGTGGAGGCCAAGGCTTGACCAAAAAGTCTGATACTTCTCATCGCCACAGAAAAAATAAATAAATCTACGGCTGCTGGAAAGCTTGCTCTGAAGTGTCACACGAGGTTTCCCAAACCCAGCTCTGAGTTCACAGTGAGCTTAGAGGCTGGGGTAGGGGAAAGGGAGTTTCTACAGACATCCTAGGAATTACGTTTCCTTCCCCACTCTCCTGCTGCCACAGGAAGTCTCTAGATTTAGGGACTGATGGTGAGGTAGAAAATTAGACTGCATATTTCCTGTGGTACTATGATTGAATAAGCTTTTAAATTAAAAATTTAGCTTACATGGTAACTTTACATATTTGTGATATATAATGTGAAGTTTTGCTATATGTTCACAATGCTGAATGAATCAGGCAAATTAACAAATTCATCACTCCTCCTATTTGTCATGTTTTTTTGTGGTAAAACCAATTGAAATTTCTCCTTTTAGCGATTCTGAAGTGAACAGTGCAGTGCTGCTGACTGGGGTCACCATCCTGCGCACCACGTAAACTTCCTGCTCTTGTCTAACTGAACATTCGTATCCTTTGATCAGCATCTTTCCTGTCACCATCCACCCTCCTCCCCGGCCTTGTTAGCCATAATTCTTCTCCCTATTCATAGTCTGACTTTTAAAAATTCCACATGTAAGTGAAATCAGGTGGTATTTGTCTTTCTACAACTGCTTTATTTCAATTAACATAATATCCTCCAGATTCATCCATGTTTCTGTAATTGAAAGGATGTCCCCATTTTTAAGGCTGAATAATATTTCACATATCTATCTGTCTATCTATCTATCTATCTATCTATCTATCTATCACATTTTTCATCTGGTCATCTGATGAAAGACTCTTAGGTTGCTCTCATAGCTCGGCTACCGTGAAAACATGAGTGTGTGTCTTCTGCATACTGACTTCAGGTCCTTTAGGGATATCTACAGAAGTGAGAAGGCAGGATTCTAAGGTAGTTCTATATTTAGTTTCTCCAGAAACCCTCATGTTGTTTTCCATAAAAACTGTTTTATGTCACCATCAACAGTGCACAAGGATCCCCTTTTCCTCACACCTTCCCCAACATTTGCCAATGTTTTGTCCTTTTTATAATAGCCATTCTAACAGTGCAAGGTGAAATCTCATTGTAGTTTTAATTTGCACTTCCCTGATAATTAAGCTCTTTTTTTTCACGTAACTGTTGGCTATTTGTGTATCATTTTTTTGAGAGGTGTCTATGGAGGTATTTTCCTAAGATATTTTTACACATACACAAACACATACATTTGTAAATATGAGCTCTTTGCCACCTTTTTTGCAGCTGTTTTGGGAGGCGGCGTAACACCTCCTGCATAATTTTAGTTTTGGAAAAATTTAACAAAAACACATGGGAGTCAGACAAGACATTGCAAAATGTGAGTTGGAACCCAGCCCCTACCCTTTTCTATGGGCTCCTGGTCAAATCTCTCAGCCTCTCTCAGCAACAAATCTCTCCTTATCTGGCACACAAGAAAGATAATTCCTTTTTTTTACTGGATTACTGCGAATGTTAAATTAGCCTCTGTATATAAAGCATTCAGTACAAAGCCCATCACAAAGAAAGCATTTGATATACCACAAAATCCCAATGGAGAAATGCTAATTAATTTTTATCATAGCTATTATTTTTATTATCATCAGTTATATATATATCCCAAGGAGAGTTGGGATCAGGTAATATACCTATTGTTTTTCTTGGTTAAAGCAAAGTTTCAAAACAGAAGTAAATACTGTGGTCCATTTCCATAAACTTTTTTTTTTTAATTTCTAAGGATGGCACATAGGACTTCACAAGCCAGGCAAATTCCCTACCACTGACACACGCCCATGAAACTTTTCAACTGGTTCTCTCAAAGTTTGATTTTTGCCAGGGAGCTTCCTTGCTGATAGGAACCACAAGAAAACATTTGTTCAGGTCTCTATCTTCTGGCAACTGTGGCATCATCAGATTTATTTTTCAGGACAGGAATATAAGAGTCAGACAAGGAAAATGACATGTCTGATGTCATACAGCTGACTTGAAACAGACAAGGGAACAGAATTGAAGTGTCATGAACCCTTAATTTATTATTCTTTGATCTTCTAAAACAATCTCTCCTCAGTCACACAAATAAACACTGGGCACAAAGATTATTATATAATACTGGTGCATATTCACATATACGAATGAGCACATACCTACATGTGCACACACATATACTTTCATATGTTATATAGCTTTCTAAAATATAATATGAAAGGTTTGCCCATTAAGCAGAGGCAATTTCAACCCTTGAGCTGAGAGAATAAACCAATGCCTCCATCCTAGAGACTTCTAGCAGGAGAAGGTTCCAAGTTTCTAATAAGAAAGCAAGTCTAAAGTAAATAAATAAATATAAATAAAAAATAAAGCAAATCTCAGCAATTAGTCACCTAGAATACGTATTACTACTTATTCATTTCCAGTAGCAATCATCCGTTTATTCCCTGACCCTACACTTACAACATGCCTAGATACAAGTCGCTGTACTAAGTGGTGTGGCTCCTGATTAGTGACAGCAAGAAACACAAAACCCTCTCCAATGCAATTTGCCTTCCAAATTTTCCTCTTTTTGGCAAGAGAGAGGGAGAAGAATCAGCACTCCATGGGGCACACTCACCTTTCAAAGAAGTGACCATCGATGGGTGGGAACCACTCCAGCATCACAAAGTCCGTTGTGTGGCCCACAACCTGGGGGGCAAGTGCGACAGGCGCTGGCTTCCTGGAGGGCTGCCAGCTTTGGTACACCAGATCCAAGTAACAGTGCATTCTGGCGACTTGATTGGGCGTGAAGGAGTCCGTACAGTCGTCATCTGCAAGCAGGCAGAGGGAGAGATAAGCACTGAGCTGCACGAGCAGGCATGCGAGAGAAGGATGACGTCTCCTGGCGGCTACAGAGCCAGCACCCCCATCTTTCCTTGCCAGCTCAGGGTGGCCTCCTCCAGTGCTCAAGAGTTAATGGTCTGTGAACAAATTAGTGCAGTCATCACTCCTGGAGACAGGTGAGAGGAAACAGCAGGAAGGGGAGGGTGGACAGAACTGGAAAAGTATGCCTGGGACTGGGGAGAGAGCAGCCAAGAGGTCATGGTTAAGGACAAGGGCAAGACAAGCTGCTTTCCAGAGGCTCCAAATCCAACAATCCCCTCCTCCCTCATTCGCTAGCATTCATGCACTCATTCACTCACTTTTTTATCTACTCACTCATTCATTCCTTTATGTCCTAACTAGTTCCTTGACTTCTTCCTTCCCCTTCATTTGCTATCCATTCATTCAACTCTTTACTAACCCAGTAATGTTGCCTTTCAAACAAGCTTTCTGAATGTCTAACACATATTCTCTACTCTATGCGACAGGTTGGGAAAGATGGAACTTAAAAATTTCCTGCTGTCGTACAGAAACAGGTCCAGTTATGGTATCAAGGCCAGGACACTGAATGCGTCAGAGTTGTTACAAGGCCACTAAAGCCTGTGATGTTGACCATCAGTGAATGAAGGGAGACAGCACATGGGGAAAGTGTGTGATCAAGAAAGGCTTCTTAAGAAGGAGGTAGTTGAGGTCAGATTACATAGCTGTGAATGGAGAAGAAAGTTGTAGGACAGCAGGAAAGGGAGCTGTACATCCACATAGCCATGACATGATAGATGACAGCACAAGACAGGACAGAGTCACATACACCCAGGCACAACTGAGACTCAATTCACAGGATGCAGACCAAGCAATGAGTCTCACAGTACTGACACTAAATATGCAGCAGGTATGGCACACATATCTAGGTCCACCTCCCCCAACACACATTATTTTGGTGTGTATACTATGATTGTCTCAATTGTGCACAAGAGGATGTCACCCTCAGAGAGGCCAAGCAACTTTTCTAAGATCACAGAGCTAAGCATAAATCTGGAATTTTAATAGAGGCAGCCCCAACTCAAACACTGTATCAAATCAATATAAGAACTCCTTTCTGGGCATGAAGAGACCTTGCATCGATAGAGTCTCCTGCAGGTGGCTGATAAGTGGGAACTGAGGCTGATTCTGAGTGTGAGGGAGATTGCGATGCAATCTCTCAGGTGTCTTTAGATCTAATGACCTTCAATTCTGCTCCTTCTTTCAGTGTGAACTGAAAGCAGTGACTCAAGGCCTGGCCCCCAGGAAGAAGCTTGCCTCCCTTTTCTCCTTCCAACAGTGTTATTCAGGAGCCCCGGGAGCAGAGCAAGGCATTGTTTTGGCTCAATTTCCAAAAACACCACTCCCCAGAGGCGGCTGCCTGGTCAGGGTCTCCACAGCTGGGCTCCAGACAGAGGAGCACGCTGCTCACCAGATTTTAAAATAAACCCACTATGGGGTATCCTACAGCATAAACTTAGCTCTTCTTATCAAACAAACAGAAAATAAGTCTGAGTAGGTGCTGGTCAGTTGGAAATGACCTTGGAGAGAAGAGACAGCCATGTGCGGGAGTTTATGCACAGAAGCTGCCTCAGATCCTCTTAGTAATTTTGGACAATCTCTTTTCCAGTATCCTGGGGAGGGCATCAACACATTTGGAGAAAGAAAGAGTCCAAAGTCCCTTGGTAAGCACTGTATGAATGTGACTAATTGGGTTGATCATCTCAAACCAAGGCGCACCAAGAAAACACGCTGAATACCACGCATTCTATGGTTCTCTGCTGCTTGAATTACAAACCCTTCAGTCTGATGATGGCTAGATCATCAGATTGTTATTTCTCTGCCTGTACAGATGGTGCACTGCATTGAGAAAACCTTGGAAAAGTCAATGAATAGGTTCGAAGAAGAACAAGATGGCTAAAGAAAAAAGTGCACACAGGATCTGATGTCAAATGGTCAAGTGATTTTATGCCATAAGTGACTCAATTTGCTCATGTTCAGGAAGAGACAATGACAGTAGATGAAGAAGTGCAAAGTGCAAAGACAATGTTTGTGGTACATGTTCAGCAAATCCTTATTGTCTCAAGTTTGGTGTATGTGTGTGTGTGTGTGTGTGTGTGTGTGTGTGTGTGTGTGATTTGTGTGTTTATGTGGGTGAAAGTTAGACAACTGGAAACAGAGGAACAGCATGTAAAATATGCATGTGTGCATTTCCTTTGAGCTAGCAGTACTACATTCACAAATTCAGTAGATAAATGCCCTTGGATAAACATAGGGAAAAATATGTGTGTTGGGATGTTTCCCGAAGCATCAGCTATTATTATACTATCAGAGCCGACATAGCTTTCTAATAATAGGGATTAACTATGTAATTTAGAGCACAGTCATAGAGTAAAATACTAATCAGTACTACCAAAAAGTGTAGTAACTGCATGACTCAGTTTCTTCAAATCTATATTGCAGACATTTAAAACAACTCTGACACCCAGAGTGTTTGTGAGGGTTTGATGAGCTGGGGCACAAAAAATATTTATCACCTAAAATTTTTACAGTTTGAAAATAAGTAATAGAATTTTGTAGGGAAGTAAGAACCCTTTTGACCCTTAAGCTTGGGTCAGACATTGTCTGTCCTTGGCCTGATGTTGCGGCACACATCTTTAATCTCAGCACTCAGGAGGCTGAGAAAGAAGGATTTCTGTGAGTTTGAGGACAGCCTGGGCTACAATAGCAAGTTGAAAGCCAGCTTGTGCTACACGGTGAGACTCTGCTGCTATTTGAATCTTTGGTTAGGTCCCAAAGGGTTCCCATTTACCACAGATGCTTTGTCTCAATTAGATAATGTCTTAAGCCAGCCCCCAAATTTCTCCCTTCTGGTATCTGTGGCCACTGTATACCAGCTTGTAGGAACAGCCAGTTCAGCTGACTCTTCTGTGCCTATCTTGCCCCTAGGCAGAAAGGACTCTGGAGACTTCAGCTCTAGGAGCAAGGTAAGGTGGTGCACAAGTTACCATGCTGTTGATACAGCCTTGGGCTTGTCAACTGGGCCTTTCTCTTAAGAACAAATTCCTACCTGTAGCTAGAAAGATGCCCTATTCGGGAGGTCAGAGCATGGAATTGGTGTCTCCACTCCCTTGGGCAGAATGCTGCTACAGCTCCTTTTCACCCACTGAAAAGTGAGGATTAGCCGTGTCATCTGCCTCATAGTGCTGAAGAGGGAATCTAAAGCATGTCTACCTCACGGATGACTGCACGCCTATTGTAAAACTTGCTGCTTTTTGTGTTTTAAAGTACTGATAATATTAGCAGGTCTAATAGTAAATAATTATGTTACTATATATTTTATTGTAGAATATTTGGAGTATGTCAAAATGTTACAAAGAAATGAACATCACCCTAATCCCTTACCTGGAAATATAGTTAATATCGCGTGTGTATGTGTGTGTGTGTGTGTGTGTGTGTGCATATACATAGGAATGTCTACAGTGGTTCTTTATTATATATATATATATATATATATTACATTATACATTACATTATACATATGGCTGTTTTTCACATTTGATAGTCAAATAATCCTAATAGTTATCATGTATCAAGACTAATTGATATCAATGACAGCTCTAAATTTCTTATTATATTTCCTATCATACAAGGTAAATGTAATTGTCCTTTATGATACTGAGGAAGTAACTGAGACTAAAGAGAAAAAGTGATTTGCCCAGTGTCAAATTCTGGGACATAGACGATTCAAGTTCTATCTCTTCACTCCAACCCTCACACTCTTAATTACTATAATACTTTTCTGTTCATCTCCCTCAACCATCTTTTGCATCATCTTTACTGGCTACACGATGTTCTAGCATACAGATATCTTCTGTTTTATTTCAATAATCTATTATCTTCAAGCTTGTAAGGTATTTCTAAAATTTTTCACGTATAAAACATTATTCTTCTTTGGTATATAGTAAGTGTCTAATAAATATTTGGGAAATGCTCACTGCTAAGAGCATCCATATGACTAAATCTTTAAGAAATTAGTTGATTTATTTGCTTTGGATATATTCCTTGGTGATGGGATTCCTGGGTTAAAGCACATGTGCATTTGGCACATAGAAAAATGGCAACACAGTCTATAAGCTGAAGGCAACCTTATTTCTTTTGTTTTAGCCTTAGTGTTTGATTTTGCGTTTTTGAGGAGGCCTTGAATTTTTGAGCACCATCTAAGTATGCCCTGTTTTCTTCAGGAAGTGGAATCAGGATTGCTGACCATTTGTCTGCCAAGGTCTTATCTAACAGCTCAACACAAGCTCCCCTGGTGCTTTCTGCTGAGCTGGGCTTGCCCTATCACCTGCTGTTGCCTGCTTTATCTATGCACAGAGACTGTGCAGTGAGAAAGACTTGCAGAGCGAAGTTGAACTTTTGCCTTAGTTTATAAGTGTGACTCTGGATAAGCTACCACAGCTACTTAAAATACTTTTCCTGCATCTAGAAAATGGGTATGATAATAACAACACATAACAACCCCTCTTTTGGGTTATTCTGAGGATGCGGTGTCTAGTATATTGTGGATTATCATAGGCTTACAAAACCAACATGGTAGTCACCTGTTCATGTGTTTTTTTCAGTTTAAATTAATTAAAATAACAGGTCTTCAGTAGCACTAGTTTTATTTCAAGTGCTCACCTGCAAAATATGGCTAATGGCCACCATATCAGAAAGCACAGACATAAATTATGATCACCTTTGTAGAAAGTTTTGTTGGACAGGGCTGCTAGTGACCAGGTATGAGGAAATAGCACCCAGGAAGGAAAAGAGCCTGGAAGAAGGAGACTCCACAATGTCTCTGCCCTTTCTTCTTGAAGGAGGGAGCCCTGTGCATTGCCTGAGAACCTAATTCCATCCTGAATTTTGAATTTCCTCCAGCTGCTTTTGTCACCTCATCTATCAGAGATCCTAAGGAAAACAAACATTTCAAAGCTCGTAGTCGCCTCCAATATGCTTTTGCGGGTGTAAGTTTGTTATCGTAGTACAGTGAATTAGTTCTGCTGTTAATGGCTCACTGAGCTGAGGGGTTCCTTTAGAAAAACATCAGTAAATCAATCACCCTTTAGATCTGTACAAAAGGGGAACAACAACAACAACAACCAAAAAAGAGATTTAGTTTATGGGGGTCTGGTAGCTAGGGGCAGCTCATAGACCCTTAAGAGGTAGGCAAACTTCCAAACTCATGTTATTGTTTATTTTCCATGTGTGCTGAGCTGGCCAAGGAAAGGTGTTACAGAAATGGAACGCAAGCACTGCTGTGTGAGGGGACAGGGCACCGGATGTGAAGTGTCTGTGAGGTCGGAGGGGGAGCCCAGTGGGAATCTGCTTTTTATTTATTTATTTTTTTGGGGGGGGAATCTGCTTTTGAGGAACTACCCAGAAACCTGGTCTTGTTAAGAGAGCATGGTATCAGGAGTGAGTCACCGACTTTGCAAGAGAGTCAGATTTAGATTGTATGACTGGCGAGGTCCCTGGATGTCATCCACTTAAATGGGAAAGCAGGATAAAACAGGGGTGGGAGGAGCATCAATTCCTTTGGGGTTCAGCAGACAAATATCTTCAAATGCAATTAGTAAACTCCCACCAAAATGCAAAATGGTTGGAAGGGACCTTCAGGCCTGCAATCTTCCGATGGGATCCCTGTGCTAGCTTTATGGAAGACAATGTGTGAAAACCATCCAGGTTCCTTAATTTCCCCACTTGTGACCTGGGGGAATGAGTACTGTAATCTTCAATACTGTTGTCTATAAAATGGGGACAGTTCCTAACCTATAGATTTGTTGTAAGAATGAAATAATTTGGAGAATATGAAAATATTTCCTGGACAATTAATTTTTATATGGTGGAAATATTATTATTGATAAGACTCAATTTATATATACCTATTATAAGAATTTACATATTTTCCTCCTTCATTTCCTCCTTCCTACTTTCCTTCTTCTCCTTTCTTACTTCCTACCAAACATTTATTAACTACCAGACACTGCATTAGGCCTGAGAATATGACGATTATGCTAAATACAATCTCTCCTTTCACAGAATTTTCTTATTCCAGTGGAGAAAGAGATGGATTCAATATTGACCTCCACATGTTTTGTGTGGATTTTACAAGCACACTTCACTGAAGGAGCCAGTGGTGAAAGCTGGGACTGCCCTGAGAAAGGACTGTCTTGTTCTTATTTGCCAAAGGTGCTAAGAGGGCTCAAAGTGGCCTTGATATACCAGGTGCTAAAAGGAGAACAAGACATCCTAGAACACAGAGTATGAGTCCTTAACACTGCCACTGATAGCCTATAAATGGGCTGTGATAAAATACAGTTGGAAAAAATTTAATCTCACATAATAATCTTGTATTTGTCAAACCAAAGGCATGTTTTCTCTTTTCTTTGCAAAAATCAGTAAAAAAAGGGTGTGAGCATTTTATGTTTATATAAGGGAAACCTGGATTAAATAGAAAAAGTTCAACAATCCAACGGCTTAGAAAAATACAGCTGCAAAACTAGCAAGGACCTTGGAGATCAAATTCAAAGGTTTTATTTGCTTGAGAAAAGTGAGGCCCAGAGAAAGGATGACCCATTAGTATTGAGTATCACTAGTCCTTCTACCTTTGTTTCCAGGCTTTGGGTCCCAGTTTTCTACCTAAAGTGACTCTGAGGAGCTTTGAGATGCAACAACTTCCTTGTCACCCTCAGATGCTCTTGGAATGAACCTTATGTTTCTTGAGGGTATGAAATCTTTTAGTCAAGGTAAGCAGCTTGTGCAAGGTTACCCCAAGTAGGGGCTTAAGACCATATCTGACATCCTGTCCTATGCAGGACCAGACCAGGCCACCCACAGTGCAGGGCCCTACCTGCATAGCTCATGAAGTTGTTGTAAGGAGTGTCGAAGAAGCTATTAAAACCACAGGTGTCGTTCCCTGGTCCTGGGTCACCGCAAAACTTGTGTTTAGGGGCTGGGTTGGTGTCATTGCAGAGATCTCCAGTCTCAAAGGAAGGCTCTGTCTCCATGCAGGGGTCACTGCAGGACTGGATTTCTGAGATGCCTCGGAAGATGTGGTAGAGGCCCAGACTGTGCCCAATCTCATGGATCATAGTGTGAGTGTGCCCAGGAATGCCATAGAAAGACGGGTTCAAGACAATGCCACCTGCAAAGGGAAAACCAGAGCATTAGCCAAGCTGGGCACTCTGCTTTCTGGTGCAAGAATCAAGAATAAAAGCATGATGTCCAAAATAACAGCATATTTCTCTACTGAGTATTGTTACCACCTGTGACATGAATCACTGGTTATCAGAGCAGGGAGACAGGAGTCTCAAAAGTCATTTTGTACAACCACTTTATTTTTCAAATGAAAACTCCTAAGCCTGAAGAGGAGAAACAATTTACCTATGTACCTGCAAAGTATTTCACAGGAGAGGCATGATTACAATTCAAGGATTCTGATTTCCAGGTTGATAAGCCTTTTGGCCAAAAATGTTTTCTTAGACTGTAAGGCATCTCTTGAATCATAAACATTCTACATGTGCTTTCCCAATGAAACCCTCGCCAGGGCTCAGAAACCTTGGTTCCATTCTTGTTTGGCCTTCACTAACTCTGTGGCATCGTGCAAGTTTATTAACACTTCAGAATGGCACCTCCTCATCTGTGATGTTCCAAAGGTGACAACACTCATGAAGGACAGCACAAAGCTGCACCCAGCATTGTAACAGTGCTCACCCAAGCCAATGCTCAGGTGCTGCACCGAGCAGTTCATGAACATAATCACATTTAGTCATCTGACAACTCAACAAGGGAAGTATGGGTTCACAGAGAGATGAAGTAACTGACTCATCACCAAAAGTAAGAGTGGAACTGAAATCTGAGCTCTGGATCCTTGAGTATCAAATCCAGGACTCTTAATCAGTGCTTTCTGCTGTTAATGTCTATCACGGGGCCTGGAACATAGTATCTCATTAAATCTGTGTTGAGTATTTGTTTTAAAGAGTGTTTAGAGGTATAGCTAATCATTTGTAAGCAGCTAAAATAGTACCTGACCTACGTCGTGTGTGCAACTTCTCATCTACCCATGTAAAAGCAAGCGGCATAAAGGTGACCTGGTGACTTGGTAGAAATGCAGACTTCCAAGTCCTATTCCAGATCCACGCATCACAATCTACACTTAACCTGAGTCCTACATGACTGGTCCATACACACTGGTAGAAAAGCAGTTGTCTACATAGAATATCCCAGAAGACACAGCGCTGCTCAGCTTGGAGTAGGTGGAGCAGAACTCAGCAGAATCAGTGAATAGTTTTGGTCTTGTAATTATGTTAGGCATAGGAAAGAATACAGGTAGACAGGGAGATATGTAGACTTTAAAACGAAACATGTTTTGGAAGGATTGAAATTCAGGTCTGAGACTATCACAAGTGAAACTTTAGCCACAGAGCAGCATTTTGTGAAAGAACGGTAAGGAGGCAGGGCCTTCTTGATTTGAACTGGAAAGCTCAGGACAGACATGAAGGAATTTTGTCCTGGACTGAACTGTTGGGATAGCAAGTCTGCTCAGTAATGGAGCTCATGAAGTCTATTAATTCCAAACTGCTGGGAAACTTCTAACAGACAGAGTTGCATGAAAGAGCGTGTGGGTAAGTGTGTGCATGTGCGTGAGGGTGTAAGGGGCAGGCAGAGGCAGGGAGGAAGAGAAATGGAGACAGGAAATCTTTCTCAATTATTTTCTGTCAATCACAATATGAAACATAATCCCCTTCCCACCTAAAACTTTTTCCAAGGATCATGGCATAACAGCAGGCAAAAGGGCAAAAAAAAAAATATGGTTCTCATAGATTGAGTTTGACTGGGGCTACTGCACAGGAACGGCTTGTGATCAACATCCTTCAGGATGGGGAGGTGGCTGGAGCCAGCCTGACACACGCTGCAGTCCTTGTTCTGCTTCATAAAGGCCTTCAGATCTTGAGAAACTGCCTTTGCATCTTTTGGGAGCTCTAAACTAAACATCCACAATAGTGTTAATGGTTCTCTGCCTCTTCATGAAACTTGTGCATTGAGGTAACAGGAGGACAGGACACTCCTGGGGATGATGATAAGACAGCAGACTTAATGTCTAGGCTGGCTCTGTTTGTTCTACCTCAACATCCTTTCCCACAGAGTGACAGCATTGCACCCAAGTCCTGTCTCACTGCTCCTCTTAAGAGGTGAAATAGCTTTAGCCTGACATCATCCTGAAATACTATAACACGCTATGGATTTATAGCCTCCCATATTCCTGGCTCTCAGCCAGCCTTCAACATTCATGGAATTATCAGGGCTATTTTTCTCTAACTTTAGAAGTCTGCTGTTCAGTCTTTCTCAGACTGTGACCATAGACTTTCTGGTTTCTTTACCAATAGCACAGAATTTCACTTGTGATAGTATCCACTTGTGATAGTTGAGAAGGGTCTTCGGATGCTATCCGTTCTAACCTCTCTATTTAAAATCTTGAGAAACTGCGAGTGGAAGAAAGAAAGGGACTTAAAGCCCACACTGCTAAGTCGTAGCTAAGAATAATTGTATGTTTTTGCTTTGGTCTCGTATAATCCTCAAACACCACAGCAAGCATGTTGTTCGAGGTGGTCACTTTTAACTTTGTCTGAATTGTACGGTTTCTTCTGCCCAGTCCCTGTCTGTCTGTGCCTGTCAATATCCACCCATCATCTATCTCAAGTCTTCTCAATCTTAGCATTATTGACATTTTTTAAATGTAATTTGCTGTGGACATTATAGGACATGTAGCACCATTTCCAGCTTCTACCCAGTAGATGACAGTAGCGTGACCTCATTTACAACTTCCAAAAATGCCTCTAGACATTGCCACATGTCTTGTAGGGGACAAAACCACTGCAAGTAGTAACAACTGGATATTTGCCTTTGCATTTTCCTGTATTTATAACACACACACACACACACACACACACACACATGCACACACATACGTGCACACTCACATGCATGTGTGCATTTCATTTCCTTACAAAGTTTGAGATATAAGAGCAGACTGGAAGGAGGTAATTCTGTGGTTTGAAACAGTACAACTTTTTAATTTGAAGTTGCAAAATCTCTTGTCTCCAAGATAACACATTTAGAATAGCTCCTGGACTATGGGCGTGTGGCCGGAGGCATCAGAGGGACCTGAGTATACATCAGTACCCTCCCTCTGCGGAGCTCTATCTTTCTCAGATAAAGATGTATGCAGTCTTCATTGTTATGAATGTGAGTATCCTACCAAAGGGAAACTGGTTAATTAGGTCAGTTATAGTGTCCTTCCTCTGTGGAATATTATGTGACTATTAAAATCCCTACCTTTAGCGAGGTGTAAATAACCTAAAAGATATTTTTCTTTTGTGACATTCATGGGGGAAACGTCAAGCTGGGAGTAGTTTTAAGAGATCTGTAACACAGAAACACTCAGATAGCAAAATGGCAAGTGAAAAGAACACACAATTACATATATTCTATAACTTCAAATATGAACAAGTAAAAAAGGCATATATATATATATATATATATATATATATATATATATATATGGACAAGAGCATGGAAAATAGAAAATTATAGACCTAGTGTGTTTACTTACAATCCCTGAATCAGAAACCATTGTCATTTTTGATTAGTGGTGACTGGTTAGCATAAGTTTATGTCATATATGAGTGTGCATAATTTAAATATGAGAAGAGCTCCTGGTAGTGTTGGTGGGTAAATCATGGAGGAACAGTGAGTTCTCACAGATCCCTTTATCTTGCCTTTGTGGTGTCTTTCAAGCCAGCACAAGATTTCCTGTGCCAGTGGAATGTGGTCCCTGGGCTGAGATACTTTTGGAAACTAAGAAGCAGGAGGTATAAACATAAAGCAATACATATTCAGAGTCAGGAACTTGCATTTTAGTTGTGGCGCTGTCACTGTCTTGGGTATAATCATGGAAAACCCCATTACCTCTTTGGGTCTGAGTTTTCCTATTAGCCGAACATGACTAATGGTGGTGTGCTCTTTTCCTCACAGCATTTCTGGTTGTTTGAAATGAGATAAGGAATGCTAATGAGTTCTGTAAATTTATAAATAAATAGGTTTTTCATCATGACCATTACCATCTGCATCTCTGGGTCCTGGAGATTTTCATCCTCAGTATTAAATTGGTTACTGTCTTATTGGACATCCTGCCTGTAGAAGTTTCTGAGACTCACCTAAGTGCATCAGGGCTTCCTTGTCCCATGGCCAGGTTGCTACTCCTGCCACCTCTTCTTCTGAGGAGTTTGCAAAGAATATATTCAGGTGTGTCGATCCATCTAGTCTAAGAATGTTCTTCAGCTCATTAACATCCAAGTAGGCTCTGCAACAGAAAAGAAAATAATCTTGGCTGTTATCACGTTTCATAAAAGGTACTCTTCAAATTACAGGTACTCCCAAAATCATTAAGAGCGATTATGTGCTAGACACTTCACTAAACTCTATAAATATCAGTTCACTAAACATCTCAATAACATTATAAGATGATCTCACTTTACAGTTAAGAAAAAATTAAATCCCTGTGAATTTAAGAGACTTGCCAACATGGCTTGGTTTAAAAACAGCAGGATTCATTTTTGAACCTAGACTTATCTATAGTTAACATTTCCATAGCTAAAGGTTGCTATGCTGACTGAAAACAGGGCCACGTAATAGTACGAATTAAGATCACAGATGATGGATGTGATATCATGTATTCTAGTCATCGCATAGAGGTGCACTGGAAGGTATGTTTTAAAGATCTCCATTCACCTTGAAGGTGGCAATAATATTCTGTTTCCAAGATGAGCAACACTGACCCTAATGCCTTCAGTAGATTACCTAAAGGTGCAGAAATGGGGTTCAAGGTTAATACTGGCTACCCTTAAAATCTCTTCTCTTTTCATGGAGGCATCATTCTACCACTCATAGACAATTTTGCATTCAGTAAAGCTTTATTTCTTTATCTGTAAAATGAGGGTGGTATTGCATTTGGGGGTTGCTGTCATTATAGACTGACATCTTATACATGAATTAATCCCATGTGCCATCAATATGTTGGGAGAGGTGCTTTGCAAAGAGATTGGCATATTTCAGATACCTAAAGGGGAAGGGAAATAGAGCACTTTCATCAGGATAGAAACACTTTGTATGAGGCGTGGCCTGATTCTCTGGCTCAGTCAGTCATAGTTCTCTATAGCTCATTTTCTAAATGGAGAGATGCTCCTAGCTCTCTTGCGTTCCTTGCACTTCCCATTTTGTGTATCACACATCAGGGGTCCCTGTTAATGTCTGATAATTATTTCTGGATAAAGTTGGAAATGAGTCCAAGAATTAAATAATAAAATCCTATATACATAAGAAAGCAAGCAGCCTGAGGAATTGATCCATCAATGAATGACATCTCAAGGTTTCGTTGGGCCTTTCCGTGTGTTCCAACTTTACAGGGATTATTTGTTCCAGTCTTTTTAATAGGCAGGACATAAGTAGTGTTGCTCTTCACTTTTCAGAGGACACAGAGACTCAGAAGACCTTCATAGTTTGCTAAGGACATGCAGCTAGTTGCTGGCATTTTCCTTTTTCATAACTCCATTTTTCCCTGGAGCTCTCACAGAGTCTGCCTAGTAGCATACATTAATAATGGTTCTCTTCTCTTTCCTTCTTGTGGTAATAGAAAAGCCTGTGGAAGATTAAAATTTAACTTCATCAGCATGGCCTGCAAGACCCTGCCTTCCTTAGCCTCAGATCTTTCTGTGACTTCTCTTGAACTGCCTCAGTCTCCCATAGTCCTGGAATTGCTTTCTTCTATGGGTACCTGGAAGCAAGGAAGCCACTTTATTTCTCTCTGGATACCCATTTCTCAGTTTAGTGCTTGACATTTGGCAAGCATCCAGTAAATACTAATGAAATGAAATTGAAATTAGGAAAAGAAAGAGCTCAAATGTTTAAGTTCCTGTCTTCTGCAATTTCTGATTGCAAGGCTTTTTTTTATCAGCACATTAGGACTAGTAACTGCTATCTGCCTCTGTACAGGGCATTTCTGTGGGGTTCAAACCTACACCTCTACACTAATATAAACAGGATATGTAGCCAGGAATAGTGGTACATAAGCGTAATTCCAGTACTCAGGAAGCTGAAGCAGGAGGATTGTCATGAGTTTGAGGCCAGCCTATGCTACATAAGTGAGTTCAGACCAGCCTGCACTATATAGTCTCAAAAGAAACAAAGAAACAACAAAACAGGATCTCTATAGTACCTGGGGTATTTTTGTGGCTACTCATGTCATAGACAGCCCCATGCTCATGAAACCAAACATTCATATGGCCATAATTTCTTATGATTTATCAATAAAAAAGTTAATGTGAGTTGGAAATAAAGGTGGAGCTTGAAGTGTCTCACCCCAGTGATAGCCACACTAGCTTCATATTGATCACAAATCTTTCTGCTGAGTTCTCTCCACCAAGTACCCACATTTAGCTTCTTAGATTGGAGGCCTCAGGAGAGGTCCTAACCAGTGTGCTCTGTCATCAGAGAAGGGAACGGTGAAGAAAAAGACAACTTAGGAAGCACTTGCTATATGCCAGTCCCTGTAGTAGATACACCTGACCAAAAAGTATAGTGTATGTTTCCATTAAAGAAATTGTTATAGTGAAAGAAAGACACACTGCCATTAACCCACTTTACCTGCTATACTCCCCCTTGCTTCCAACACACATCTCATCCTTCTTGCCTCACTTTCTGAAGCAGTTCTTGAAGTTCTCTCTCATAAGCATCTTTACAAAATGTGATTAAAAACAAGCCGAATAAAAACATGAACACTGTTGTGATGAACGCTGTTTTTGAGTGCCCTCCAATGGAAAGACAGGCTTGCAGAAACATGACAATGTGTTCTCATCCATCTTATTCATCGGATCTGGCATCATGCAACTTCTGGCTCTTTCCCAAAATCAAAACGAATCAATTCAGTACACTGAGGGGGCTGGGGATTTAGCTCAGCTGTGTGAGCGCCTGCCTGGCAAGCATAAGGTTGTGAGTTTTATCCCCAGAAGACATTCATGAAAGAAGACTTCCAGAACTGCTTCAGAAAGTGGCCAGAATGATTAAATAGATAAGTTCAAAGTTAGGGGAAGTATTATGAGGGCGATGAATGCCAATGTGTCTTTTAATGTAATAAATTAACAGGAAAAAAAAAAACCTGTCCTTGACAAGTCACCCTATTTTATGATCACACCGTGTATACATATTATCTCATGGCTGATATTTGGGATGTCTCATCTCTGGTGCAGAAATGACTGGTTCTAAAGCCACAAGCCTCTGACTGAATCCAGCCTTTCACTGGATGTGTGGGTCACCCTGAGTAAGTGACTTAAGTTCCTGTGTTACAGTTTCTTTCTAGATAGAAGAAGGGCGGTAACAGTACTTAATCCATAGAGTTGTTCAGGGAATCAAGGAAGCTACTAAGTGAAATGTAAGGAGCATAGAACAAAGCCTGATATGCGAGCCATCAGTATGCACTTGGCTGTTCCTATCATCTACCCCCATCTTGCAGAGTAAGAAACAGGGGTTCCGAGAACACAGAGTGACAAGGCCAAGTGTCAATCTAGATGTCCTCGACTTTCGCCCCACCTCACTTCGAGCTCACCCAGGCCGTAGGCACAAAGGGAAACAACGTGTGGGAGGAGAATGAAAACAAAAAGGAGCCAAGATTTTCTTGGATCAGCCCTTCACACATTTTCTCCCCCCAATTGATTTGTCCACTTCCATCCAGTGTTCTCGGCAGAGGACACAAATGTTTTTAGAGAAAGCCACCTCTGCCCCACTGCTTTGGGATGCGAAGGTTTCATGAGTGCAGGGCACAGGGTGGGACAGGGGCAGAGGAGACAGTTTAACTGGTTGTTTATTCAGTGATAATTGCAACGCCAGTCTTTTCAAGGGATGGTAATCATCCCAGCCCACTGCAGAAATGTGAGATGCTGGAGACTCTCTCTGGCTTGCATATGGGGTTTTCTCACACTTTGAAAGAATCCATAGCAGCTAGCCAGGACCCTTGTCCCACTGGCCTTTCTCTCTCTTGGGAACCCACTCAGAAGAAAAGTGCCTCTGTGGCTAAAAAGTCTTCCTTCTGCTGAGCAAGGGCTTCCTACTGATTTGGATGTCTCTCAAATGCATCAGTGGCAGGAGAGACCAAGGGACAGGAATCCAAACGGGTATTTACTTTTCTCTCTTTATTCCTTGAAGATGGTTTTTCCCCTTTTGCCAACTGGAAGAGAAAGCACAAGAGGTGAAATGTAGAAGAAACAAGAGAATTAGTAATATTGATAATGAGGAAAAGAAATGATTTGCATAGGGTCCCTTCATTTTCCATTCTGCAACTGTAGCAAGGCTGGTCCTGTGTGCTTACTGAACATTGGTCACACTTATTGTAGAAAATTCTTACTCACACACCCTGAAAATCAACCTACATTCAAAATACTATTGAAAGTATATGATGTTCCAGTATAGTCAGCAATGGAAAAATAGCCCCATAGCCATAGGCAAGTTGTTTTCAGTCCCTGAGTCTGTTAGCTCATGAGGACATCAAGAATTAAATGAGACAGTTCAGCCCAGTTAAGCACATATCCAGGAAATGTCAGGTCATCTTATGTCCTAACTTCTTATTTCCTGCTCTTGGGCTAGAACTGAAGCTGGAAGTTCCTCACACGTGGTTCTCCCAGTCTGGGCTTTCAACATTTCTTTCCCCTCTTCCCTAGCATCCAACCTTCTTCCTCTTCCCAAAACCTAAGTCACACGGGTTTTCATGTTTTCTTTTTCCCAAGAACTTTTGTATATGACCCCATTCCACAACCATTAGTTTTCCTCTTTTCTTGAATTTTAACCACTTTAAAGCTTTTCCACTTATGCCATGAGTACTGATGAATGTCTCTAATCCCACCATTCAGGAGGCAGAGGTTAGGGGATAACAAGTTTGAGGTCAGCCTGGGCTCCATAAGAAGATCCTGTCTCAAAGAAATAAACAAAAAACAAACTAATAAACAATGACAACAACAAAAACCCAAACAGCCTCCCTGCTTGCAAAGCTTAGCTTATAGATGATGTATTCCATGTTTCTTTTCCTGATCGCCTTCATCTTTAAAATTTAAATGAGGGCAACCACATCTCAGGTATGTTAAGAGGGCTAGTGTGCCTTGCCACTTTTACAAGACAGACACACGCTTATCAGACTAGGTTACTATTATTATACTGTTATCATTACAACTGATCATGGTTAATGATTCCAATATCTTGACGACTACTAGTCAAAAATGAGGTTTCCTTTCTCTGGACCCCTACTTTTAATTCCAGCATTTATTGCCCTGCTTTATGCTTTTCTTACAGTGTGAGCACCTGTGTTCTCCTTTAGGGTCTGGGCTTTAAGGAATTGGGAGCAAATCATTATCACCTGTGTCCCTGAAACTTTTTCTTAAAGAGAAAAGAAGGCCGGCTGTAGATTGGCAGCTATCGGGCATCTCACTGGCAAACAGTGTCATCTCAAAATGGGGTGAGCAGGCATGGGGCTCAGGGAAGTGAAGTGACTCAAAGTCACAGACCAGATAAGGGGCATACGAGGGCCTGGCAATACACCTCTATGCTCTGATCTGTCACTTATATATTTTTAGCACTTTTATACCAGTTAGTAAAGACTAATGAGTCCCTGATGCCATGGCAGCCAAGCACGGGAAGTGTGACAGCCCCTGCTCAGACCTTCACCTGGCCTTTTCTCACCGACCGTTGCAGCCTGCTCTGCGGCTCTTGGTCAGCATCTGTTCAGTGCGCTAGAGAACCAGATCGGGGCTGTCCAGTTCACAGTTGACAAGAAGACTAAATACACAAAAAGCATATACATATTTAAAGAAAAGAGTTTTCAGGGCAATGGATTCAGGTTATTCTCTGTTTAGTAAAGTTAAATACATTTGTGTTTACTGCAAAAGTGTTCAGAGTCTTAAATACACAAAATTCATAAAAGGTAAAAAGTACCTGAAGTGTTCTCAAACATATTTGACCATAACACCACACTGCAGACCCACCCCCAACTTTGCCAGAAAAACAAACAACAGCGCAACCAACAAATCTGGGCAGTGCTGAGATACATTGGAAAGTCCCTCCTAATTTAAATCTTCCCAAAGTTGCCTCCTAAGACTGGTGTCACAGTGTCTTTTTTTTCCTTGTAGAACTCATGCACCTGGATTCCACAGTGGAGATTGTGGGTCCCCTGGAATGCCTGTTTCAGGGGGCCCAGCCCTGATTGCCAAGGCGCCTAGACTTTACCCCTTTGCCAGAACTGCATTTCAAAGCCATGAGTGCAGTTCTGGAGGGAGATCAAAGCTCTCTCAACTCAACTGTCATTAGAATATTTCCTTTATGCATCTCACTCGCTGGTGAGTGCCAACAACATATTTCCTAAATGCACTGGCCTGAGATGGTACAACTCTGTAATAATCTGAATGGGAGGGCTGTCAGGGCCTGTTTTATTGAAAGAGAAGCAAAAGGGAACCACATTCAAAATGCAAAACAACAACAAATCCCTTAAATGAAATCATGGGAAAAAGTGCGGGAAGGCCTGAGCTTTTCCAAGCCTAGAAACATAGCACGCTCATTGTAAAGAAGGTTGGTCAGAGGCAAAGCTCACAGTGAGCCAAGGTCAAGACTTGTTAGCCTCAATTTCTATTCCTGTTCAAAGCAGGTCACTGTTCAGTTAACTTTTCCATTGCACAGGTGAAACTGTCATGCCAAAGTCCTGCTCTCTGGCCTTTTGATGAGTGCAGTTTGGACACAGAGATGGTGCTGGTCACCTGCGGCAGCTCTTACACTGTGAGGGTTTCTCTGAACTAAGCAGTGACTGACAGTGGATCTCTTCTAGGCTAAGATCAGTTTTTTAGGTTAAACAGAATGTCAGTACAGTGTTACTTTTAGGGAGATACAAGCTTGGGTTTGAACCCTCCCTCTTCTTCCAAGTGACCTTAAACAAGTGACTCAGTCTCTTTGGATCTGAGTTTCCTCATCTGTAAAATGGGGATTATAAAATTTGACCTAGAAAGGAGGATAAAAAATTCAATGCTGCAATAAACAAGAAAGGGCTAGAAGCATAACCAGCTCACAGACAATAAGCCTTTTAATATTGCTTGTAGATGGAAATGGTCTCAGCCCTCAGTGCCTGCTGGGTTTCCATCCCATTACCCAACCTTGGTTCCCATCACTTGATCAATGTGTTTGTCTTCCTCCCAGGAATTACCCTGCTTCTCCTGCTCAGAGTAAGCCCTGCAACACTGCCCATTTCCAAATTCTGTTTGCAAGTTGTCATTTTCAAGGAGCCTCACAAGTCCAGAAACCTCCATTCCATTTTCAAGACACACTAGACCATTTGAAAATGATTATCAAATATAAAGATCAAAGCCACTCAAGGCAAGCCATTAAAGAAAGATAAACCTCAGAATGTTTATTGCATCCATATCCTTGTTCCAAATAGCAAGCTTTCTCCAAGCTGTGACCAGTTCTAAGGCTTGAATTCTGTACTTTATCCCAAGGGCCCTAATGATTTGGATGTTATTCTCTTGCTTAGTTTCATCATCAAAAATGCCTAAATCTAACTTTTCTTCTCTATAAAAGGAGATGCAGGAAAAAATGCTTGGGTCTTTATTGAATTCTTGGAATCTTGAGTGTTTGGCTTTCAAAGTAATAGCTTTTGTATGGTAGTTTGACACACAGGCAAGAAAAATATAACAGCATGAATCATATGAATAAAAAACAACCAATGTTTTAGTTGATCATTCTTTCATTCATTTATTAAGTCATTCTTTCATTATTCCCCTTTTTCTTTCCTTGCCCTCCCTGCCTGCCTCAATTCTTCCTGACTTCCTTCCTGACTTCCTTCCTGCCTGTATATCATTCTTTCGTTCCCAGTTTTATTCATCAAAACTTGTTGAGATTCTATCACATATTTTGCTTTAAGCTAAAAACCAGGCATACCAATATAACAGAGAAGTATATTTCATTATCAAAGAATTGGACATTTTCTGAATGATGGGAAAGAAAGAAATAGATAACAATAAAATGTGATAATACTAATAAGTCTTACCACTTTGAGGAATGTATAGTAGTATGTTGAAGTACTTTTAAAACATGTTATCACTTTGAAACTTTACAAAAAACCTAAGGATTAACTATGTTTATCCCTAATTTATAGGTTAAAAGTCTATGGCTAGTGAAGTGACACTATCTTCCCAAGGTTCCCTTACTCACAAGTGCTACAGTTAAGATATGATCCCTAGTCTTTTGTATACCAAAAGTCATATCTTTAATCATTAATCTCTCACTTTTTAAAAATTTGTGTTTTGATAGAGGGTGCATTGAATATGATAGGAGGATTCACTTACCCAGCTGAATATGGGTAAGATACTAGTGAGGTTTTCACATAAACAGTAAACATTGATTGGATGTTGACCAATTGTGAGAAGTGGAGGATGTAGCAGAGGCTCTAGAAAATTTAGAAGCCAGAAAGAGAACAAGAAGGTGCAAAGCATCAGTCCTTACTTGCAAATGTTGCAGAATTGGGAACATGTAGCACCTTCCCAGGATGAGGCAGGGTCAGCAATGGTTACATCAGGAAGGGTCATGAATACCAGGTTACCCAGAATGGGAAGTGTCCTGAAAGCTCTGAGCACAGATTTATGGAAGAACAGAACTATCTGGTTTATGTTTCCAACAGTGCTTTTGGAGGAATTTAGAAGAGGACGACAAGAGGGAAGTAAGTGGTGAAGGAAGCATTGGCAATGTCTTGCAGAAAAGGGAGAGAATGTAAGAACTTTTAGTAATAGTGGCATTCATTCATGGGAAAAAGTTTGATGCTGAGTGTGGCAGGAGAGAGAGAAATGGGAATATGGGATCTGGTTTCTCAACTGTTCTAGTATAGAAGTTTTCTTTGTCAGTTTCAGGTACTGTATATCAGCCCCCTTATTGGTGCTACAATCCTAGGCACAGCAAGAAATGAGTCTCTTGAGGTCATGCCTTCCCCTGAGTTTCCTGGGAAGTCAACTTTAAGGAAAATCTCAGGTCTTCAGCTCTGGGGATAGAAGCATGATGAGACCAGGTGGTGTGTGGGGTGGAAGATCCTTAAGAGTCAGTATTGAGGAGGGAAGAGGTTGATTCCGAGATGCAGGATGGGCCGTAGGAAAGTCTCAGACCTTTGGATTATTAAAAGAAATTGAGTTGGAAGTGAGAGACTTAATCTGGATGAAAAAAATAAAGCATTCAAAAGAAAAACAAAGTGCTCTATGATGCTTCTCATCTCACAAAATAAAAGGTACCCGAATAGTAGTCCAAAACAAAAACTAAAATAATCTTAGGATAAAGAACTCTACTTTTAAATAGATACATTTTACCAAGAACTACGCAGTTGTTATTTTTCCTATTTACCTCTTTGAAATTGGAGTTTAGAGACTTCTTGGAGCAGAAGGTAAACATCAGCACACTTGGTTTCTGGAAAACTGAGCCGGACTCATTTGGTTAATGTGATTCATACTTTACGTGTCAGCCTAAAGAAAACTCCCACCTCACTTGTCTGAGTCCCACAGCCACCGCTGAGTTCCCTCAGCATCTTGGACTTTTCTATAGTGACACCTACCTAACTAGCTAATTCCTTATGCTGTAGAAATTCCAAGGTAGCAGACTCATCTCTAGTGCAATATTCAAAGTAGTACACTCAGTACCTTGCATGGTACTGGGTGCTGAGCAGACACACACACACACACACACACACACACACACACAAACAAAACAGTTGAATAATCGTTTCCCTAAGAACTTGGAGTTCTACAGATTTTGCTTTGACAGTCTCAGGTGTTCACTAATTATCACTGAGGCGTGAAGAGTCACCTGCTAGGGAAGAAAGTACAGTAACTTGAAGTGTAACGTGACATTCAAAACTGCCACAGCAGTGATGTGATCCAATCGTGCCCTACTACTGCTTTCGCAATCTAACAATGGTGTTCTGGGACTCACAGCTTTCTCTTTTCTTCTTGAACCATCAAAGTCACAAATGATAAATAGTACAATTGACCACAAAGAGCAGAACATACACGGCTCCTAACAGCACTGGGGTTTGTCTTATGCTTGAAACACAATTAAATAAGTACAAATCACATGTATTTCACAAGTTTTAACAGCCATGTTTCAGACACAGGAGGTATTTTAGAAGACTGGACTTTGACGCCAGATTTTATGTTGGACTCATAATTGATGTAAATGCTAACTAAACAGTGTTAAAGTTGGGGAGGATAAATCAAGTATTACATCATCACCAATATGTGTCAATATAGCAACGTCTGGAATTTAGTCTGGAACATGGCCTCGTACAAACCGCCTAAGCTTAGGCAAATAACAAATTTATTTACAGTAAGTACAATGGTGACAGTGGAGGTAGATCTCTCTGGATGACCTTTCACAAGCCTAATAACTTCCCAAGTTTTGTGTATCCTGGGGTAACACAGAGATAGCTCTCCTAGAGTCATGTGACAATCAAAGAGTTCAAGCACGGAGAAATGCTGCTGGAAGGAGTGACATCGTATGTCAGACTCTTAAAAGTAGAGTTAAATTCAAATTGATTTTTGGAGACAGGATGCCACATTCAAGGCCTGAGGGAAAATAAAATAGCAGACATGCAGACTGTCCATTTGTGGGGGACCATCACTAGGCCACTATTGGGACCTGAGTGATATGAGTAGGATTCTTTTTCAACTGAACATAAAGCATAATTATCGATACACTGAAAACATTGTACCCTGTTAGACATAGGAGCTGGCAAATCCTCTGAAAGTAAGACTGTCTCTTATTTCCCTAGGTAAGTTCAGTGTCAATGCATATGTCCCCTACCCATGTATACTGTAGTCTTCATCAATCAAGAACATGATTACACTGTCTGATTTGAGAATCTCTCAGCAAAGGCAGCCCTTAGAATGTTCCATTTCACAGATGAATAATTCAAAGTAAGAGAAAAGGAAGTGTATTACTTCATGCTGGGCACTAAGTTACTGGAAGAACCCAGTCATCTCTTTCTTCATATGTAGCCAAACCACAGGCAAACTATGATTTTCTGCCGTGGTTCCTGAGGAAAGGGGCTTTCCCTCATGTCTATCTTCCACCCTGAGTGTGTTTTGGAGACATTTCATGCTTTTGGGGAGTTACAGTCACCATTGTCCTCTGCAGCCATAAAAATCATTCAGTAGTCACAAGTCAAGCTCAAGGCTAAGAGCTGCAGTTTGCTGTCTGAACTCACAAAAGGTGAGAATCACAAGCATTGGAAGTTTGATAGAATGACCGTGTTCCCCCAGCCCTCTTTGCCCCCCCACCACTAAAGCGATTTAAAATAGAGAAAAAAGAATGAAGGAAACGCAAAAGAGGAAGAAGAAAGACTTAAAGTATCCCTCCAAAAAAGGACTGCAAGCCTGCTTTGCCTGTGCCAACCAATCTGTGAGTGAAAGACACTGCTGTTCACACCCTTACTGGTTCTGTGTCTCCTGGAAGTGACAGTGGAGGTGTGGGGGTACCCTCTCAAGTGGAGGAAAGCTGCCCAGTGATCCCTTTGAAGGATCAAGCTGAGCTGCCATCCGTTTAGTAAAGTGTCATTCATTAAAACTAGATGAAGGTTATCTGTCTGTCAAGCCTTCCCTCATACCCTAACCGGCTTTGTTTCCTAACCCATAGGGGCATTTGATGAAATGCTGAGGCTCCCAGAGTGATTGACATCATCCATGGACAGAAAAAGGGAACAGTGGGGCTGGATATGTCAAACTAGGGTGCAATGAACCCAACATCCTCTGATGAGGCCTTCAAAAGAGTACCCAAGGCTCCCATCTGTCCAGGAAATGGGAAATAGGAATACAAATCTAGAAAAGGTTGTGACAGAAGGCACCCTCAGACACTGGCATATAGGGGAACCCACTTAGGAATGTTGTCACAAAAGGGTATCAACTTTCACCTGTAATGCTTGAGGATATGGGATAAGCTGGGGCAAGAGTCCCAGACCAGAAGACAGCTTGCTTGGTGTGGTCTGAGCACATTATGGACTCCCCCATGGGCCTCCAGTGCCTTCCTTCCTCATTATTCATGGAGCCCTGACATGAGACCCCAGACACCCCTTTGCTTTTTGTTGTAAATGCATGAGCACAGTGTGGCATGCTGCTTCTCTCTTGGGAAAAGAAATATATTAGCATTTAGTATGTGCAGACCTTTTGGAATTAAAAACAAAAACAAAAACAAAACTTTTAAAACCTGGAACTTGAGAGAGCTTGGTCACCGAGAGTTACAAATTAGGTCACTTCTGCCTCCTGCACCAGTCCTGAGATCCTAGTGCAAAATCTCCATATTGAGAGGGGCCTGGGGACTTGGGGATATGCACGTAAGAGGTGAGAAGATTTCCCAAGGAAGTGAAACCCCCAAATCACAGCAACACAAACAAATGCTATTTTCAGTGCTTACTATGTGCCAAGTGCTCTTCCAAAGAAAGAAAATATACTACTTTATTCAGTCTTCCAAATCACTCAGTATGTTTCACCCTTGATTTTACAGAGAGTCAACTAAGACTGTGCAAGATTGCAGAACTTTTTGTTAAATGGCTTGGTTGAAATATTCTGTATTTTTATTTATTTGCTAAACTGTACTGGTCCTGTTCCTCATAAGTCACCCTATGAATTCTTCATTAACTTTCCTAATAGGGACCATGAATAGTTTTCCTATGAATTCTAGTCACCCCTAATTCTGTTCTCAAAAACAAAAGTGACAGGTGTACAAGGTTCAAAGTTAGAACTCGGGACTAAGTTGAACTTGGCTCAGAAGAGAAGCATGAAGAAGGAAACCCAGATTAAATCAGAGAGAATCAGACCAACCTAACAATAAGCCTGGACATGCATATTTGTGTATCTACAACCGAGCAGGCACGGGAGCTGGAAATGGTTGAAACATCTAGTAACTTCAACAAAACTGATACATGACTCATCCTGACCAGTCCCAACACTGCGTGGGATGGGTCTGTGAGGAAATATGTCCTGTAACAGAGTTAGACTTTTGGGTCATTTTCAAAATAAACTAGTATACAGCTCATTCAGTTTGATATAAGTGGTGTGGTCTTTATTTAAAAATACCAACTCTGTTAACCGTCCTCTCCAAAAGTTAGTAGTTTAAGAATGAAGGTAACATGGGAAAATGTTCTTGATTTGTACTTTACAGTGCCATCCAGATCTTTTTTTAAATGAGGATTGGAGCCTCCATAAAACAGTGCTGACACACAGGAGATGGTGTCTGTGTCCACACAAGAAGGAAGGAAACCTCCAACACCTACTACATGCTGGATGTTTCACCTAACCAACTCCATTTATATTTCATGATATGCTACAGAACAGTTGTTATCATGCGACTTTAAGAGACAAGAAACTCACTTCTCTTATTGAGCAATGTGCAGGGTCAGACAGCCAGTGCAGAGTGGGGCCAACATTCAAACCCTGCTCAGTCTCCAACAAGCATAATTTTTCCACTACACCAGCCCTGACTGCTGTTATTGCTGTAATGAATATTAGTCACGTTAAGTAAACCCTGATATTCTGATTATAAAATTCCAAGCAATTTCTCTTACATGATTACTGGAAAAGAATGACCAAAGTTACTGAAAAAAAAAAGTAAAAAACACAATGTCTCCCTTTATCTGCATGCTCGTCAACTCTTCCCAGAACTCATTCTGGTATATTATTTTATGTGACCCTCATGGACACATGAAATAATATTTGATCCAGGCCATCAGATATTATTATTATTTTTCTATAGATGTGGCAGTGAAAGCTGAGAGATGGAGAGACTTGCCCAAGATTCCCTAGCTAAGAAACCAATCTGCCAAGGATACAAGCTGTTTCCCTTGAACTTCTCTTTTGTTTTAAATCAGCTGCTCTTTGGGGTCTATAACCTGAAGATCAAATCATGGCATCTACCTTCATGTTGTTCCAACTACTAGACTCACCTCTTTCTTGTAACCCCTCAACACTTTCCTACCCCCACTTCTCTATCACCATCACACTACTTGTCTGCTTTCACCATATGACTCTGTTGCATTATTACAAAGCCATCTGTTCATGCTTTGAATTTGTTTGTATCCCTTTTTCCACAGTGAACCATTTCTCACTTCTCCAATCACCATGATCCTTTACTTTCTCAGAACCTTACAGTTTTTTTGTTGCAATTGGAAATTAAACATCTGCCTTCTTCCCATCTTTTGAATGACTGACTATAACAAAAGGTCAGGAAACCATATCATACAAGATCTTTTAGGATGAAAATTTACCTTGGATCCTTACAGCATTTATTCTGTCCTGAATATTAAAGATACCTTGATAAAATATGGATGATGGGTGAAATCATGACTATGTTAAATACAATGTTTCCAAAGTTCAAACTGCCGGTCTCTAAGCTATCAAGGGAATTAGGAAGAGGGTTGTCAAGCCACAAAAGTAGGATATGAGCTACTAGATTTTGGTCTCAGCTCACAGTGACAGACTTTTCCTCCCTGAGAGCTAGGTCTCCTCATCAGCAGCAAGAGGGGACTGGACCCTTTCTTTCTTCCTCCAGTTCTGGAAGTTCCTGATTCTTTGCAACTTTTTCAGCTGTAAAAGCAGCTGGAATAAGGAAAGGAAGAACAGTTGAAGGGAGGGAAGAGGCATAGGGAAAAAAAGAAGTAAGATATGTTATGCCTGGGTACAAATTTCCTATGGTGAATGGGATCATTATTATATCTAAGATGTACCAACAAAATCAAAACAAAAATAAAAGGAGGGCATGTAATCCCAGCACTTGGGAGGCTGAGGCAAGAGCATCATTGTGAGTTTGAGGACAGCCTGGGTTACATAAAAGAGCTCAAGGCCAGTCTGCACTACATAGGGAGACCTTGCTTCAAATTTTTTTTTAATTTTAAAAAGTTAAAAATTAAAAAAAATAAAATAAAAACATCTGGAGAGTAGAGAAATGTATGGTCCATAAGAATATCTCTGAAAACAAGTCACACAGCCCAAAGTCAATTAATTGATTCTGATAAGGAACAGGGGTTAGAAACAGACTGGCAACAGCTACCAGCAGAGGGGTCAAGGTGGTGCTTGCAAGACTTATCACATTATTTTTGTAAGACTTTCAGCAATGTTCACTTGGTAAAATAAATATAGACTCAGGAAAATGCCCTTGTTATAAGTAACAATAGACATCATCATCATCATAAAGAGAAGACAAAAAAACCCCATTTCCTGCCAGGTGATGGTGATGCATGCCTATAATCCCATTCCTCAGGAGGCTGAGGCAGGAAGATTACTATGAGTCCAAGGCTAGCCTGGGTTATGTAGCAAGACTTTGTCACACAATAAAAGAACAAAATAAAACCAAAAACACAAAACAAGACAGTTTGTCTAGTAAGACAAGTGCATAGGGGAATTTCCCATGTGAATGAATATTCATGGGAAGAGAGGGCCTGGCCACCCATCTCATGGTGTCAGAGCTGTGCTCTGAAAGGATCCACATAGAAAATCAGCAAGTTCGTTGCAGTATCTTCTCCTGCTGAGATGGTAATAGCCCAAGAATGTCCACTGACTTTGGATTTCTTGACATTGAGACTTTCTAGTAAATCCAGATTTTCCATTTCATTGACAGAAGGGCAGGAAACAGCATTCTACTTGCTTGCAAACACCTCACTCAGCTACCAGTAAAATTCTATCACCATGGAAAGGAGTGGCCCAGGTTCACCCCCAGTGTCTCCTTTTACTGGCAGGGAGCACTGAGAGCCTTCCACTGCTCACACAGTCTGCTCCTCCTGACTGGAACTCAGGACCCTTCCCTCCTTCCAGCTGATGGTGTAGGGTCAGATTTTCCATGGCTGGACACAATATTTGAAACTCACAGCTTAAAAGAAGAGGGGGTAATTTGGCTCATATGTGACAGACATTTAGTGCATGCTCATCTGAGTCCAAGCAAGAAATACTGAGGCAGATGGGCCTGGTGGACCAAAGCTGCTGTGGTCGGAAGGCCGAGCAAGGAATCAGAGCCAGAGAGAAAGGGGCCAGGGACCAGTCATAGACCCCAGGGCCATGCATCCAGGACTCACCCGGAGACACCCAAAGTGTGCTCCACTGATCTCCTGGGCAGAGCCCTGAGCCAAACAGGTGACACGCAACCCTGACTGTCACACAGGAGGAGTTCCCTTGTCTGCCTCGCCCGCCCACTAGATGGTGAACTAAACAGCAGCAATTGGGCTGGCACTAGGGAGTACCCACTAAATACTTATTAAGAGAAGATCAGAAGGACGGAAGAGGATGAAGAGGAGGTGAGAAAAAAGGAAGGAGGAATGGAAAAAAGAGGCCTGATATGTAAGATTCTGGTGATAAACTGGCTCCCAGCTACATGAATTGTACCCTTACTCGCAGGTCCTTCTTTGCCCTGCTTCTGCTCCTCACTGCCCTTGTGTTGCCATGTCCTCCACAGGGGCTCCTTTCCCCTGAGCTTCACTTTCTTTGCTCATGCAGAGCTCTGCCCCCTGCTCTGTGCCCTGAGAATGCGTGCCTCCACACACTTCCTTAACAAGCCCTTTCGCCTCATGACTCCCAGTTCGGTTTACCCAATGGAAAATCCTAGCAGGAGGGAATGCAGTGTGGAATGTACTCCCCTAGGTCCCTTCTGAACAGTGGAGATAGTCTGACTGTTTTCCTCTACTGAAATCTGTAGTTGCTGCCAGGAAACCCACTCTATACAATCGCTCTCTTTGGGGTCTGTAATCACTCCCTCTTTTTGCTTCTATGGACCAAGAGTAGAAATGGATCTCTGGGTTTCTTAGCCCGGGGTAAAGTTTTAAGTCTTAACAGTTTCCTTAAACTCTGCCTATATTGCTATGAATAGCTGTTTCTTCAAAATGCCCCTTCATCCCACCCTTCTTAATTATTCTACTTGAATGTTCCATCCAGGACCCTAATAGAGACAGGGCATCAACCCTACCTCTCAACAGGCTTCCTATTCCTGGATTCCTATTCAGATCATCCCTCTTCCATCTGATCTGCCTAGTTTCCCCAGTGAGGAGACATCTCTGAATTGTTGATCTCCTGTCCTAAAGCCACAGATTAGATGTTAGGTTTCTTATTACCTTTCCATGGAAATGGAATGCTCTCAATAGTGAGGAATGTGTCCAACTCACCAATACCCTCAGGAGTATTGGAGAGGAGAGCAGAGGTTGATATGACCCATAAATGCCTCTTAGAGAAAAGAGAAAAAGTTACCATGTGGGCTTGTAACATGACATGGAATAAGATATCAGCAAAAGCTGAGCTGAATTGTACTCCACAAAAGACTGGCTCGTTCTTTAGTACCTTCTCATGTGTGTTTATCAGGACGACTTGCATGCCTCTGGGGATGAGGAGTTCATTCACCTGCAGGGAAGTACTGACTGGGGATGACATCATCTGTCACCCAGCTCAAAGCTGTCTCTTGTAACTGCAGCACTCTTGTTTCTGTCATGGCTTGGAAATCATATAAAATAACACTAGCCCCTTTCCCACAGCATGAATGTTCAGAGTCAAAGTGTATATGTCATGACCTTGTAGTCATGACCTTGGGAGAAGGATTTTCCCCAGCCCTCCCCTTCCCGCATTGCCTGCCTCAGCACCTCAGCTGGCTGTCCTTATCACTACCTGTTATTGAGGGCACCTGCTGCCAGTGTAGCCCTAACAGTTCTGAGGTGGATCATGGAAATGCAAGGCTGCCATCCCGCTCTATTTCAACCTCTTTCAGTCATTATTTTAGAGCCCCAATCCCTTGGGAGAACTGAAGACGGTGATGAGGTCCATGGAAAGTCTGACTCACAGGAACATCTCAACAGTGCCGAGCTGAGGCAGATTACTAAGGACTGGGAGTCTGGAGCCCTTCTCTCCAGTCTTCACCATGAACGAAATGTGTGAGCTCTGGACTGGGTTTCCCTTCACAGGGTAAAAAGAGGCTGGATCCAATATTCTGTGATGATGTTATCAAGTCAAACAACTGGAATCACTGCGATGCTTTGTCCAGCCCTCTGCTGGGACACTGTGCTTTCCTGCATAGACGCATTCCTGAAAACAGGCACAATGGACTGAAAACAAAAATTAAACATTTCAGTGCATTGCAAAGAAGTACTTGTCTGATGGAATCTGCCAATCTGCCCAACTGCATTATTGATGGATCTTATTTTTCTTAAAAGAATGCTATAGAAAATATCAGGATGGATTTTAATCAGTATTACTCAAAGTGAGGAGTTCACAAACTGTTTTCTACCAGTCCATGGTATGCCAAGTATGGAAGTAGCAAGTTGGCATTTGGAAAGTTTTAGAGAATTCTGCCATTGCTTCACTGATCCTGAGTTACTTCTTTCACATCAATTCATTTGTGTTGTCCTACACAAAGATGTTACGATGTGACATATAGAGGAAGAAACTGGGTCCCTTGTTATAAATTGAGAAGCAGCAGTTTAAATATTGTCTCTACTTAAAGAAAAAAAAAGAAAGAGATGGAGAAAGAGGTAGAGACAGGCATAGAATATATATATATATTATATTTTATATATATATTTATATATATAAATATATATACAGAGAGAGATCTTCTCTCTCTCCTTCTCCTCTACTTCTCTCCCTCCTTCTCCTCTCTTGTTTATAATCACAAAGTGAGTATTTCTCTACAACTTTCTACAGATTTCTCTCTGCACACAGGAGAGCTGATGCGACCAAAACCCAGTAACCCCAGCCTGGTCAGGAGATGACACCGACCTGGTGGGGCTCACTCAGGGGACACAGCTTTTCCAGCCAGCAAACAAATGGGCCCTGATGTGAGTGGTCACACAGCTGACACATGGCTGCTCACACACATTCTAATACACAATCCTGTGACTGAGAAAAGAAGAGGTCTTTGCAATCTGCCAGTGCTGCCTGCTGATTGTGAGTTATTTGGAATCTGGGGTCCCCTGGTCACTCACATCAGCATGATTCTCCACAAAGGCCAACTGCCATTGGTTGTGACCCAATCACATTCATTAGTTTTCTCTCAAGATATCAATAAAGCCACCCTGCCTGTTATCCTGTCTGTTAATTCTATTTCTAATTGTTCCTAGGATTTAAAATGAAAGCCCATCAGTGAGAGCTAAAGAGTCAGTCATTAAGCCTGGGTTTGACTCTAAGCTATCCATACATTGCTAAATGTCTTTAGTAAAAGCCCCTCATCTTTCAGAATCCTGAATTTCTTTCAGTAAAATATGGCTAAGTGTATCTACAACCCCAGAACTTGACAAGTGATGCATAAACATTTGTTGCATGAGTGAGGGAACGAGAAAACAATGGACGCACAGATGTGTGACTGGTTTTCAGCTATGCCCATCCTCCCTCACGTGCACTCTGGTTGGCACCCAGGTACCTCCTAGAAGTCTAGCCCAGTCAAACACAGTACACTGAACACAGAAGACTCACATTTGCAACTTTGAGAATGACCTCCTTGACCTGTGAACTTATTAACTCGTTTTGCTAAGTTTCCTCTGTTTCTCATCAGTCAAATGAAAATGTTAACTCCTGTCTTGTCTCCCTCGTCAAGTTCTGGCAACGCCCCGACGAAAGCAGAGATGACAGTGCATCATGACCTGGAAGGGACTGGCCACACACCAAGGCTTCTTCACAGCATGTGCTGTGTGTGTCTCGGCGCCACAGTGAGAGTCCAGGGGCCCTCCTGGTGCCAGGAGGCTGAGCTGACATGCTTGCTGACTTGCTGCCAGGCACGACACTCTCCTGCCAGCATTGTCACTCCTTTTCACATAGGTACTCTGCCTGTGCACGGGAGGCCCTTGCTCTCTTGAAAGACATAAAGAGAAGTGTCAGCAGAAAACATGCAGAGATCTGCAAATGTTCTCTAGCCATCAGCAAGTCCAGGGTCCTGTGTGTTGGACAGAATGGAAAAGTTCAGCATGAATCTGTGAAAAACAGGAAAGTGGATGTTGACTGTTCCTCTGGCTTGAAACTAGTTCCGTCAGGTCCCACATCAAATACAGGTCACCGTAGGGTTCCAAGCTGAGATTTCTTATTCGACTCGACAGCCACAGCAAAGGCTAAGGGAGACACTGGACAAAACCCTTTCCCTCTTCTCAGCTGTATAAGAGAAGACCTTTCCTCTACCTGCAATGTCCTCCCCATTCCCAACCCAACTTCTGCTGCCCAAATTACATTTAATTTTTTTAGAAATAAATTTTATTGTGTAGGTTTAAACCTACACTAGCTTACAAGATGAAATTATGAAATACACATAAATAATGAAAAAGTTACCATGGTAAAACTAATAAACACACCTATCATTTCACATAGTAGCCTTTTTCATGGCAATATCAGCTATCATCTGCATATTTAGCATGAATCCTAAATACAGCACTAGTTTATTACCTCTAGCATTTGTGCTGTAATTTTAGATCTACAACTTGTCTCAAATTATACCTGTTCTTGACGACCTTGCTGAAATACAACCTCTCCCAAAGAAATCCTTGTATGATACCCTCAAGCTACATTCGACTTTTCCACTTTGATTTCCTAGAACACTTCCTGAACACCACATACTCCTTTTCATTAGGCAGCAAATGACAATCCTTTTTACTGAGAGCAACTTATATGCTAGCCAGTCATGGGGAGAGATTGTGGTTTATACTCCTCTTAGTTCTCCACACAACTTGACCAAGCAAATATCATGATTAGTCCCATTATACAGAAAAATGAACTTTTAATGTCTGAAAAATGAGGAACTAGAAGATCTTATATCTGAACCCAGGTTGTTGATCCCAGGTAAACCCAACCCCACAGCACTGTCTAACAGACAACATGGAAATACTCCAAAGTGCTCTGTCCAGTATGGCAGCACTAGCCCCAGGTGACAAATGAGTAATCAAAATGTAACCAATGCAAATCAGGAATTAGGTTCTAAATTTTACTTATTTTCTATTGATTTAAATTTAAATATTCACATGTGGTAAGGGACTACTGAGTTGAACAGTATAGGTCTAACTCATTCTGCTATGCATGTTATGACTATTGTCTATTTGTACACAGTGACTATCACTCAATTTAAACATTGAGATCTTTGAAAGACAGGCTTTTGAGTCTTTCTTCATAGCCAATTGTAAATATTCCATCAGTAGATTTATCATCAACTATGCTAGTATATGGTCCCCTTCATCAACTGAGTGATAGACTTACCTTGGTCATAAAGGTGTTGCATGAACCAGAAAATAGTCATAACTAGTATGGGTCTCAGGTATCTTTCCTATAAAGTAGGGTGTCACGTTTAGCTTTCAGGCGGGCATCTTGTGCCCAGCAGGGTCTTACCTGTGTGGAGAGTCAGGATCAAAGCATGTCTTAGTGACGTCAGTGATTTTGGGGTCACAGCACTCTCCGCCATCAAAGTTGAACCGTTCATAATTGCAATCCATGTCACACACACCATTCTTCTGCTTCTTCACGAAGGCGGGATAACGCAGATGGCGGCAGTCACCACCGTCATGGCCGGTCAGTGTGTGGTTGCACTCAGGATCACAGTTCTCATCTCCGATCTTACTGATGTCACAGTTGGCCAGAATGAGGCGGTGGCGCAGGGAGGAGTTGTTCACCTCCAGCACCTCCAGTTCCCAGGAGATGTTGTAATGCCTGAAGGCCTCGGCCAGCTGTCTATGCTGGAATTCTATCTGTTGCTGGCTCACAGTCGGGTTCTCATGGTCATCGTTGTAGAGGTTGACCACGCGGTAGCGCACCACCTTCGGTTGGCGGAAACTGGGGAGCTCATTGTAGCTGGCGATGACTTCTGTGTTATCGCACAATGTCTGGCCACACAGAGGGGGCTCCAGATTCGTGTCTAGCAGGAAGCCATGGGCATTGCTCAATTCCACTCGGGGGCTGTTGCCATCCTTCATGGGGGACCACATGCGCTTCAAATTGTCCCAGTTCTCCTGCAGAAGGAGCTGAGGTAGAGGGGTGTGCAGGCCACGGGTTTCCATATCCAACAGTATCTCTCGCTGAGTCCTGGCCACCTTCCACAGATGGAAGTGCTCGATGTAGCCCCGGTAGTTGTGATTCAGAGCACTGCCCCCCAACATAAGAACTTTACACTTCTGGGTCAGTGGGCTGAATATGCCACCTACTTGTTCCCCAGAAGTGGCCACCTGGGCACCATTCATATACAGCTTCATCAGACGCCCATCGTAAGTGGCAGCTAGGTACACCCACTGGCCTGGGAGGTAGCTGCGGTGGGCATTAATGGTGGTCACTTGCCGGGCCCGGTCTGTCTTCAAGGAGAAAAAGTAGCGTGGGTCTCTGTTGCCTTGATCACTGACGGTGTGAATGCCCACGACCCATCCTCGGTCACGCGAGGTATAAGAACATTTGTCATACAGCCCTATGTGACCCCAAAAGAGAAAGATGAATAAATAAAGGATGGAAGGAGAAGGGAGTAAGTTACTTTTCTCTGGTAAGGTTTATATTAGGATATCCTACACAAGAGGTGTTTAAAATGCCCTGTGGGACCCTGGAATTTACTAATGATGCCTCTGGGACCACCCCAAGAGCAAGGCGAGAGCTAGAGGATCTGAGAGGGCAAGTAAGTCAGGTTTAGAGCTGTCTCATTACAACTGGAGCCCATGCAGTTTCACTTCTGTTAGCTTTGAATATGGAGCATGTATGAAGGTTTTGTTTGGAGAGTGAGTACTTTGTCTCAAGAAAATGTGAGAGCAACAGCAGAAGCAACAAAAATCTGAAAAATCACAGGTCTTGTGGAGGATTATGTGGAGAAGAGGACTTCCTAGTTAGGATGGCATTTTAGTCATACAATTGTATATGAAGTGGGAGTAGAAACAGTGGGAGATGATATTGGAAGGGGCTGCTCATTTAGAAAGGGAGTTTGCCCGAGACCCACCAGAGCTTTGAGAGGCACCTGCTCTCTGTGGGCAATAAATCACCCATAATGCTGAGGAATGGGGAAAGTTGGCCTAGAAAAGTGAAGCCCGGTGTTAAAGAACCAGAGGTCCTGTCTCTAAAAGAGTCTTTGCAAGCCTAGATATTTACCTCCAAAGAAAAGCAAACACTTCCTGGCTAAGCTGGAAAGATGTTTTAAAGATTATCACCTCCAATTCTTTCACCTCACAAATGATGGACCTGATATCCATGGGATGGGAGCATATTTGGGGTTCAAAAGAATTATTGACAAATCTTCTGAGACAAATTCAGCTTTGTTCCCTTTATACAAAAACATACTGGAGATAGAGATGCTTGGATAATAGTAATAATGATCAAACCTTGCCAAGCCAGCCATCATGCTAAAATCCATACATGTGCAGTTCACTTAATACACATAACATTCCCCACAGTAATGATACTACAGTTCTCATTTAAAAGAAGATGGGTGTGGCAATTAAAGATAAACAGACAGGTTCAAGAGCAACTGGTTGGCAAGTAGGTACCAGCTCTATACGACACTGGAACACACTTGTACTAATCCCAGAACACCTCCTACCCCAGGTCAGGCATTTGAAACATACCATGTACTTGTCAAAGGATGGATAGATAGGTGAATCAAAAGTTTTATTCTATATTTAGGGAAGTTCCAGCCAGATATCTCTCGATTTACTTTGGGAATGTCAGTGGATTCTCTCTGGATCTAACTATCTTGATACTCACCAACTCCTTGTCACCCAGCTTTTCTAGAATATACCCAGTGTCACTGGCACCAATACAACTGTTGGATGGGGAGAAGTTTTTCTAATTATGAGTGCATTTTAAGTGTCAGATGACATATGAGGTCAGGTAAGAGGAGATGGAGTGATAGTTGAGAATGAATAAAAGACCGTCCTTTAAGACAGTCTCTTCTCTCAGCTGGAGTATCATCTCCAAAACTATGACTTTTTGCACTTGCCATTAATGCTCATCAAATGGTCATGGACACTGTCCAGTGAAATCAATAGAGATGGCTCCTATAATCTTTTGCTTCTCTGTGGGTACCGCAACTGTAGAGCTTACATATTTTGCTGTTTGTTGCTGATACAATCAGCAGTCTGGCTGGTACAGGGTAACACCAGCTACACCAGTTTTCCTGTTCCCCATGTAACAGCATTTCGGGTAATGGCCAGAGTCTCCTTATAGCCATCCTGTTCCTGCAGCCTGGGTGACACTGGCAGAGCACTGAGTAGGTCCTCAGGGCCTTGGCACTCTGTATGTAGAAGAGGGACTTGAATGAAGTTCCTTCCCTGTCACATAGTCAGTCCAACTCAGATCTTTCTTCCAGAGTTCCCAGTGACTAATACACAAGTGCTCCTTAAAAGAAGCAGGCTTTGATTGTCCCCGTGAGTGAGGATCATTCTCTCCCTGTGAACTGGTTTTCCCTTTAGGAAATTCGACACTGGCTTTCCGGTTTTGGAGTTGTCTGTGTCCTCATTCTTACCTCCTCTGCTAGACTGGCTGATTCTCAAGAGTGATGACCGTGTCTAGGTCATCTCTGTATCCTGCCCTGGGCCTAGCTAGAGCAGGGACTCAGTAAGCATCTTATGAATAAATGACTCTACAAAGAGTGGGAAGAGACAAGGCAGGGACTTTAAGGACAAACAGAATGGAAGGCACTAATTTATGTCTTTGTGGCTAAAGGACAGAGAGAACCAGAGGACAGAATGTGTTCTTGGTAGGGGAGAAAGAGCAGATTCTTTGGACTCGGGATAATCTGCTTTGAATCTTGATGACAGCAATTACTAGCCATATGTCTGGGACAAAAATTACTTCACCTCTGTGGGTCTTAATTCATCTGTTTCTCTCATCTGTATTTCTCTTTAAATATGTTGTTTTACTGAAAGATATAGTAGATATAGTGTCCTTGGCATACAATAGCTGTCCAAATGGCAGTTCATTTTTTAAGATGCTAGAGGGTCTGAGAGTGATATTAAGGACAAAAAAAAAAAAAAGAATACAGAAAGACCAGAGACAAAAAGTACCCTAAAGGCATCTTTCCCAATGTGTTAAGAGCTAGGATGAAGGCTTGAAAAAGCAGAAGCTATGCTCAAACTCACTGGCAAGCTCTACTTAGAAATTTTAATACCTTCTCAGCTTAGGTGATATTAAGAGACTGCATATTAAAAGCTACCTCCCACTGACTCCCTCCAAAGACAAAGATCTGACTCCAGATTTGGAATAAGTTTCCCCATCACTCTTGTTGCTGCCCACCAGGGGAATCCATGTGAGCAGAGGTACCCAACGCTACCACATTCTTGTCTACCCCACCTCTTAGCTCAACTTCTCCCCCTCGCCTGCCCAACCTCTCTCCTCCTGACAAGAAAATGAAGGGTCTTCTAATGAGAAAATTAAAAATCTGAACTAGTATCCTCTCCCCTTCCCTCTTTGTAGGCCTTTATTTTTGCCAGGGGCTCCTGGCCCCTGGTTTTCCTGTTGCCTTTGGAAGGAAGCTAGCCTGGCTAGCAAGGTAAAATGTTTACACATCTTTAGGGTGCTGTCAGTTCAGAAGTTTCCCTCAGGCTTGGGATCCCAGCTTAGGCTACCTCTGTTTGTTGATGACAGAAAAAGAGGGAAGGAATGAGAGGGGCCATCTGCTGTAACACAGAGCTAAGAAGTGAGGGCTGGTTTAGCCCTAGGAGGCAGAGAGAAAGGGCAAAGAGAGAGTGTTCAGTGGAACCAAGAAGAAACACATTAAGGGAAATGAGAACCTTGAAGTAGTGGCTTCAGAAGTTCAGAGGGAGATATTAACCTGCAGTCAAAGTGGCAAAAGTAAATCACTGAACTTCAGTAGAGATGGAGGAGTACAGTGATGGGGTTTATTTCTGTATGAAAATACCTTAAGAGTGGTCACATTTCAGGGAACTGGATGGGAACCACTTCTGTGCTCCTTGTCCCCAAAGCAGAGGTTTGGCATCAGAAGCTAGGCATGCCAGGTGACTTTGCCTGGGATAAGTCATACCATCCCCTTTATGATGCTGGGCCTCATTTCCCTTCTCTGTAAAAGGAGGGGTCTGGATGAAATGATCACCTGCTAGAATTTAAGAGCTCTTTTGTTCACTCTCAGAATAGTTCCTTGTATGCAGACGCTGATCAAAAATATGTGTTGATTTGAATTGGATGCCTTATGTCATCCCCAATACTTGCATGCTTAGATACCCTCTCCTCTGCGTCTCTCCACACAGAACACAGAGCAGTATTCTTTGCAGGGCACAAGACTATCCACACTACTCCATGCTGCTCTTCTCCACAGTTGTTCAGCAAGACCGAGATGTAATTTTTAAAAAAATGGTGCAACCCATTCTGAAGTCAGCACCATCTGTGTGCGACTACAGAGTGATCCCAGGGGACATATCCTCACAGGAAAAGGTGGAAGGCCACATACAATTTTGCATACAATCTACATATAATTAGCATACACCTGCTTCAGTGCTATACCTATGTGGATGCAGACAATACAAGTATCAAGAGCCCTTTCACAGACCAATGAGGTATACACTTCACATGGCAAGCATGAGAGGGGTCAAGGTCCAAATCATGAGAGGGGCTTGCGTAGGTTTTCTGTTAAGGCACCGGGTGGGTCAGCTGTTTTTTACAAAGGACTTTACCTTTCTGCATCTAATCTTGAGGTACAAAGGGCTTCAGTATTCACAGAAGCTTGATGTTTGGCTGTTTTTATTGCCTCTGTTTCTTCTCATCTTTTCCCCATTCAACGTCACCCCAGGGAGGAATTACACGCATGAGAAAGGAAAGACCAAAGGCAAAAGGCATGCCAGGAGTTCCCCAAAATATTGGACAGAGCTGTCCTGGAAGAGCACCATCGCATTTAGGAACACCTAAGCATCATATCAAAAATACTACCACAGGAAAGCATGGTCTTAGCATCCCATGACACCCCAAGTCCTCCTCCCAAATATTCACTGTACCCTGAACTAAGCCCACCAGTTAGGCTGTGTCTTTTCTCCCCAAATATATGGCTCATTGTTCACTGATAAATGCCCTACATCCAACAGAGCCTGGCATGTTGTGTTGCTCCACAGAGTTTGTCATTGAGTGTAAAATAAAGGCAAAAAAGGGACTGGATACCTTCTCATTCCTGCCTTCTTTAGACATAGTACTTAAATTTAATAGTCCCTATTGCATGTTTTGCACTAGCTCTCTTGTTGAATCTTCTCAACAAAGCTATCAGCTTTGTCTAGTCTTCAGAGTCAGCTGAGGCTCAGGAATAACAGATGTCCTCCAAAGCAACACAGCCCAAGGCTCAGGCTTATGGGATTCCCAGACTTGGACTTGTAATCGCGACACCACAGTAAGTGCCAAGTGCCAAGCATTTTATTGTAGGCTGTTTAAAGGCATAGCCCCCTCTAGAAATATTTTTGCAAGTCCTGCAGCTCCAACACAAGCAAGCTACATGGAACTACAAGCCAGGAGGCTGCTTTAAATGCCACTTTCTTGCCGGGACCTAAAATATTGACTCAAAATCTTTGATTCTTTACTACCAGTGATTAGCTTGCTCTGTTAGTCTTGCCCCATTTCACTGGGGCCAAAGATTTGCTTGCACATCTGGATCTTTCTGGAGGTTGGCATAGTGTCTTGAGCTTCTCTGTCAGTGTCTGGATTCTCATCACTAGCATCCTTGTCTGTTGGATTCTGACCTTGTTTTGTTCCAATTTCCCATGTTTATACTGACTTTTTTTTTCTCCTGAGATTGCTGTCACAGTCTTGGCTGCCTCCTATCTTCCTTTCCATTTGTTATGGAAACAGTGGTGTTTCCCTAAAAATGTTGGAGTTATAACCCCCTATTGCTCAGAATACAACTCTATTTGGAAATAGGGTCCTTAAAGACCCTACAGTCCTTACTACAGTGATAGTACTGGGTAATTCTTCATCCAATCAGACTGGTGTCCTGATAAGAAAATAATAATTAGAGCACTGATGCCTAGAGAAGGAAGGCCATGTGAAGACACAGGGAAAAGGAGGCCATCTACAAACCACAGAGAGAGGTCTAGGAAAAATAAATAAATAAATAAATAAGCCTCTTCTGGTCTCCAGAATTGTAAGAAAATGAAATTTCTGTTGTTTAAACTCCTCACGCTATGGTCTTTTGTTAGAGTATTTCTAGTAAATCATTACACCATCATTTAACAAGCTTTATGAGATCCAATTCCAGTGGGCTTTCTCTGAAAACCATCCTCTATTCCACTGCCTTGTTCTTAGTTCAGAATCATTCTCTTGCTATGATACTGAGAACCAGTTTCCCAGATGCCTATTTTGAGCAGAGCAAGCTCAATAAGGAGGATTCAAAAACTGTTGTCAACACACACACACACACACACACACACACACACACACACAGAAACATTCCTTTCAAGGAAGGGGTGGTTCTCTGTTTCCATGCAAATGAGCATTTATTAAGTACCTGCTGTGTGCTTAGCATATAGGAAGCTACTTTCAAGCTAAGACACAGTCCTCAGAGCCACCTTGTCCCACTGCTGCTATGTATCAACAAGAAAACTTGAGACTCAGAGAAATGAGTCCCGAGTCACACAGCGCTCAGTGGTAGGAAGGACTGGAATTCACATATCCCAGTTCCAAGTTCAGTTCCTCCACAGTCAAGTGGGATCCCTGCAGTGGGTGTCTCCATCCTGTGGCTTTTCCAATAGTCTTTTCCTAGAATAATTTAACTCAACAGACTTGATAATATTTAACTTCCTTTCATCACTATGTAGGGAGGAGAATTAGCAAAAGATGAGAATTTACATTCAGCTTGTATTACTGTTTGTTTTTTCTCAGTAGGAAGAGATGATACTGAATACCAAAGCCCTGCCCAGGGCATTTCTCCCTATGAAAAAGTAGCACTTTCAAATAAATAATAGTAATAACAAGCAGCTTGTGGAAACATTCACGTAGCATGCTCCCTGATCAGCACAGATATCACCTGGAAAGTTCCTTGAAATGGGCTGTATTAATATAAAGAACAGGTCACAAAGGGTAGGAAGCTAAGTGATTTTTCCCTCCAAGGATCCCAGGTAGGAATTGGGAGAATCATGATTATGATAGTCTGAGTCTAGAGCCAAAATTTGAATCCAGGCTGCTTCAGAGTGGAAAAACCTTCATTCACAGTTGAAGCTCTTATACTCAACCCTGCTGCCCGGGTGCTGAGGGTCACCAGACAAAGAGCTCCCACCCTGAGTTTCTTCTCCTCCTGAGGCAGTGGGGCCCAGTGGAGGGTCAGAGAGGTCCTTTCCGTGTCAGACCTTGGCTCCTTCAGACAACCCAGCCTGGGTTCCCATCATGGGAGAAGTAAGGTCACAGAGGGGGACGCAGCTTTGGGCCCTCCCATTTAAGGGTGCCCACTAACTGTGGGGCATCTGCTCGGAGAATACCAGCAGAGGTGAGAGGATGTGGGGATGAAAGGGGGAATTTAGGTCAACAATCTGGTTTCTTTCAGGAGGCTAAAAAAATTAAAAGCTAAAGGTTGAAGCTGGTCCTTTTGTTGTTTTGTTTTGTTTTCCCTTCCATGATTTAATCGCTGATATCAAAGCCACAGAGCAATGCTTCAGAGAGCAATCCTATGGAAAGCTTTTATCTGCCCAGACGAGAGTGATTAAAAGAGACAGATTTAGGTTAAGTATAACCATGGTCCTCTCACTAAGCTCAGTCAGAGAGAGACCCACCAAAATGACCCGAAGGACTCGGTACCACCAGGCACTCAGAGGAAGGCTGGGATGTCACCAAGCAGCATACCTGAGGGACTGCCTCTTGGCATCCTCAACCCTGGGAGCCCACCCTGGCTCAAAGGAGTCCCCTCAGCTAAGTGGAAGGAAGGGGCTAAAGGTGAGTCAATGCTGGAGGATTCTGCCAAGTTGCAATGAGTTCGGGGCATCTTGTCTCCTGGTATCAGAGAAATGAGAGCACTAATAGTAACCATACAGGGTAATTCACAAAGTCACCATTGGCTCAGATGTCTCCTACAGGATGGCTGTGGAAGAGTATGGGTGGGAGCACTTTTCTTTTTCAGGACTGAAAGGAACAGCAGAACCAGGATCCACAATGTAACCCTTATCTTCTCTCCTACCTGGATTCTTTTTCCTTGTTAAGAACAATTATTGGAAACCTCCCTGAACATATGGGTGTATTTACCTGTTTCACTAGCTATATGACCTCATTGTGTTAATTCACATCTGCCAGCTTCAATTCTTCCACATGTACTCTTGGGATGAAAAGTTTTGCCCTCTATGAATCCCAGATCTCTTTTGAGAAAGAGAGCAGATAAATGGACACAGAATTGCTTGCAAACTATTTAAAGCTGTCCAAATATGAGACAAGTTTGGGAAGAGTATGCCTAAAGGTTCCTGTAATCCGTAACTACTGACACACAGAGTCTTCAGTACACTTCAGATAGCAGCCTGCTCCTGAGGGCTCAGGGGGCCTCTGTGTTTGCCTCTGTGCCTTAAATCTTTAGCTCGCATCCTTTGCGCATACGTAAGTATTCTGCAGGCTCTTACATACTAACAGTTCTTAGTTCAAATAGTGGCCCTGCCTCTCACTGGTCTGTGATTTGGAAAGTCAAGATATTTCTTCTAGTATTAGTCTTCTCATCTGTAAGATGGGGTGAGTGTACCTTCCCCTAACAGTTGTAAAGGGAACAAGTGAGCTGGTACATGCGCCAGTATTTGGCTCATGGCCGCTGGCAATGGAACATGTGTTGAAACACATGTAGTTTGGAGTCACACAGACCTGTTGGCCCCAACTCTGTACCTTATTAGCTGTGTAGCCTTGGGTAAAATCTTGGCACCTTCTTGATAATTTCCTCAAATGTAAACTAAAAAGCAAGTACTCCATACACAACTACATTTTACATGTTCAGTGGAAGATTGCAAATGCTCATTTACATAGCTTTTAATAACTATAGCCACACTTTGCACTGATATTCATGATACATTTTTGTTCCTTGTCCTCAGATTGACATCCCCACTGCCTTTTCTGTGCTTTTTTCTTTCTTTCTTTGTTTTCAAGACAGTATGCTATGTATTCCAAGCTGGCCCTAAATTGTTCATCCTCCTGCCTCAGCCACCCCAGCAGCTGGGATTATGGTGTATGCTGTCGTGTGCTGTTAAAATCTGCCCTTTCACTCTTGTCTGAAACACAGACATGTTCATTGCTGTCTTTTCTTTTGTTTTACGCATTACCAACAAAATTGGTACTTACCAACTTTTAAAAGGGTGTGTTAGAAGACAGGAAGGAAAAGACAAAGAAGAGGAAGAAGAGGAGCGGCAATGGAGAGAAGTACATTTTAGTTTTGTTCACCCTTAGTGAACAGCTGCAATAGCACAAACGGATCCTGGTAGATGGATGGAGTGGTGCTGATGATGGAGTGACCATTCTGATGACTTGAGGGTCTATATATTCCTCTACCCACTCATTTCTCCATACTGTAGAGACAGTGATTCCACTTACGAACAAACTGTCAAGGACCAGGTCACCCTGAATTCCACATCCTAAGCCTTTACTCTTCACCATTTATAGAATCAGGCAGAATCAAGGCTGGGAGTTCTCATACTGATCTTTGTAGTAATGTCCTTTAAAATCTATGAGATGTGATCAATTTAAGCATTTATACAGTAAATGCTTAAATTAAACAAAAAATTACAGTGGAAGACACGGTGCCATTAATCCCCCTTGCTTTGAACATATGTAAACCATCCTTCTTGCTATTTTCTGAAGCAGTTGTACAAATTCTCTTTCCTGAGTATCTTTAAGAGGTGTGATAAAAAATATGGTAAATGCTGCTGCCAAGCGCCATCCAATGGAAAGACAAGCTCATAAAAACATTACAGTGTGTCCTCAGCCACTTTTTCACCAGCTCTGGCACTGTAAAACTTCTGGTTCTTCCCCAAAGATAAAATGACCATGAAAGGTAAATGTTTTGAACTAATTCAGGACATCAAGGCATCTACAAAAAAACTCACAAGAGGGCGAGCCCAGAACTGCTTCAGAAAGTGAAAAGAACAATGGGATAAGAGTTGGTTACCCTAACACACAGAATCTTAGATTTCTTTGAAATTTTAAAGTACAAAGCATCATAATTATTTAATATGCTTTTTTCAACACTTTCTACAGGAAATAAAATAGAAGTGATAGTTTTGTTTACTCAAATAGGAAAAGTGAGGTTCCATGAGAAGCAGTGAAATGACCAATATCACACAACTTGTAAGGAGTAGACCCTGAGCCATAAAACCCAATCCAGCATCCATTCATCCTCTGCCAGCACCTCTTGCTCCACGCATGGTTCTTTCCAGAGTGATAATCTCACCATCTCTACCACATTGTTAGTCACATTTACATAGTAGCTTTACATTCATCTAAAGGAAGAGAATTTGAAGTTGAAGAGTAGTGTGTGTGCAATCCATTGCAAACAATCAACAGACTCAATCTGTCCTTTTAAGAAGCCACTTACAAAAGACAAGAGAGATCCTATTTTGGCAGTCCAAGTACAGTAATATCCTTATTGCAAATGCACGTGGGCAAAGGGAGTTTCAGGTGGCAAGGAACATTCTTGGCATTTCAGGGACAGTACCTGGACTGGCAAGTAGAAAACACTGATCAATATCGATAAAGTGCTTACATATGCACATACATGACAAAGGAATCTAATGAATACATGTATGCACGTTTTCTTGAAGGAAAGCACAATGGACAATCTGGAGACTAGAAACACAATATGGAAACAAACACAGGTCAGTTAAGTGCTGATTCCAACATGAAATCAATGGAGCTTTTGTTGGAGGATATAAGACACCATTCTCAGAACATGTAGCAAAGTATAAAACAAGTACCCAAGGAATGGGCATTATTAGAATGTGAAGGCAAATAAGAACAACTGCATGTTGGAAAACCACAAAAAAGAACTGGAGAGAAGAGATAGATGTTTGTAATAAGCTCGGAAGCATATTTCACACATCCCTGTAAAACCACAAAGACTTGTCAATTTAATGCCAGCACCAACCATATTGGTATTTCCAGATTCCAGAGACCAAGGCAGAGATGGTCATTCGCATTCCAGAAGAAGGAAGTTTTCCTCATATGGCGAATTCTGCTGCATAAATGTATGTATGTGTGCTCCTTTAACATTTGAAAGGATATACCCCATTCTCCTTAGCCCAACACATTCTTATTTAATGAATGATCTTTATGTAGTCATGTGGATATCACAGCATTCTAGCCTTGAGTTCACAAGCCCCCAAGAGATACAGACATTTATTTCTCCAAGATGAGGGATGGTGTGAGCTGTGATTTCAAATTTCAGCTTTGCAACCACACAACATGAGATTTAGGCAAGCCATAACACCTGTCTGAGTGTTTCTTTTCTTACTTGCCAAAATGAGCAATGTTACTGCCCACCATAAATGTTTAGTGCTATCAGGTATGGGCGAGCAAACACTTGCTGTGTGGTATATTCTCATCACCATTATTGGAACTCTCCTAATTGGCCCATGTTCCAGTAGTTTCATCCCTCTCTGACACAATCTGCAAAGCACCACTGATTCATCCTCCTAAATTTTTGCTTTTCACTATTCTCTCTAATGGACAAACAAACCCTGCTCTGAGCCTCTCAGGGTAAAGACCAACCACACCTTTGTATCTTAGACATTGGTTTCAACCTGTCATGGAGAATGCAGCCAGACCCCATCTAGGTCCCTCTCTCTTTGTTCCACCTTGTTTCCTCCAGATGGACTTGCCTCCCTAGAATGCCTCTTTTCTGATTTTTGAAGGCCAACGCCAATGCTATCTCTTACTTTTGAAATCATTAGTCCACACCAGCATTCTCTGACACAGGTGTGGTCAGTCTTTGACTCATCCATCCTTCTGCACCTGCTCCAGGACAGAGGCTTGCCTCCTAACTCCCACAAGTGGTTGTGCAAGAGTATAGGTCCTAGCTCTCTTCCTTGTGTCTTAATGCTAGTTTCTGATACGTGATTATTGCTCCAATTTCTCCTTCATGACAGTTACCATGGATGACACTATGATTTCTTCTGAAGTTCACCCTCCAATGGCTATCTCCTTTCCTAGACTGTAAGTTTATGAGGGTAAAGAACAGACGTCTGTTACTACTCTGCATCTAGAGCCATCTAGTGACTTGGACACATATGTACAATAAAAATTTGTGTCTACTTTCTCATCTGCTATGGAAAAGAACTATGATCAAATAACTTGTAAAGTTTTATTGAAAATTTATGCAGAAGATTTTTGAATCGGGTGTAATAAGGGATGAACACGTGCCCTAATTTGCCACTAATGTACTAAAGATCTTGGTCAAATCCGTTTTCATTGTGGGCAAGCCAAGAGATGTTCACTTCATGCCTGATGCAGGGCCAAAGCCCAGTATATAAAACTGTACCTCAGACAGTGTGGGCTGAATACCGGAGACAAAGCTCCTCTATTGGGCGAAGCTGCCATCATCTCATCTTTGCCCACAGAGAGGTGTGAGCCTTAGCAGGAGAGATGGTAAAGGAATATAAGGAAGGGACAAGGCTGGACAGGCAGTCCATTTCACAGAGCATCGAAAACTACTCCCTGGGCATAGAGAGTAATGATAGCTTAAATCCAGTGAGTTTTTGTTGTGTGTCGGGCATCTTGCTAAGCATTTTGCATGAATTAACAAAGCAAAATCTCACAGTCCAAGAGATATTGTGATTGTCTTTTCCCTTTCCTTTTATTTATTTATTTTTGTAATACTGGGGTTTGAACTCAAAGTTAGATTCCCAATTATTTTGAATGCTTCATTTTTGAGACAAAGTTCTGCTAGGTTTCTGTTATGGATTAAAAACTGGTGGTCAACTTAACACCAGCTGAATTAAATCAGCATGGTGCTGAGTGCAGATGTTCCACCTGAGGAAAGTTGCCAGCACAATAGAGATGTGGAGAAAGCTATGTGGTGTGGGTTTCTCTATATGTTCCTGTTTTGAGCTGTTGGTTCTCCTAGAGGAGGTCGTCATGACTAGCTTGCCCAGTGTGAGTTCAACCACTGTCATCGGAGGAGCTCAGGGCCTTGTTGGTGAGAGTGGCTGGGGTTCACTTTAGGGGAGCTTTGGTCCTTACATGAAGCATTGCTTCTTGGCTCTGAAGAGGAATACATGTGCAGATTAACCTCCATGAGAAACTTGTCATGTTCGTTTTCTGGCACATACTCAACTGTTCTTATCATCAGAGGAGCTTGGGAGCTCTGTGTCACTGAGGATAGCTGTGGTACTTTTTAGGGCAGCCCTGATTCTTATTTTGAGCATGACTTCTCAGCTCCAGTGTAGAACCCTCAACCTACCAGCACAACTCCTTCACCCCACTAGTGTCCACTGCTGACCTTTGGGCCTTCCCAGCGCAGATCTGCAAAACAGACTGGTGTGAGTCCCTCTTGTGGGTTCTAGACCTCCAGTTGGACTTGTGGGAGGCATTGTCATGGGCTCCAGGTTTTTAATCTGGACTCATGCAGGACATTGCTGTGGGATCCAGGCCCTTGGCTGAATATTCTGAGTCTTTAGTGTTGTGAACAGATTTCCTGCACTTTCTGGGTGACCATCATAAACTAATATTATAAATTCTGTTTCCTAATTCTAATTGTTCTCCTCACAACCCAAGACTACAACGGTTTCTAAATAGTTCTGCCTGTCTTGAATGCAAGATCCTCTTGCCTAAGCCTTCAAGAATGCTGGTATTACAAACACACAGTACCACATTCAGCTGATTGTTCCATTTTACAGATGAGAAAACCAAGACTCAGAAGGCTCACATAAGTTTTGCAAGCTCAAGTAGCTGACAAGTGACAGAGGTGGATTTCACAGTTCATAACATCTATATCATGTTGCTTAGCCTGGGGAAAGCCAACTCCATGAGGAAAAAAGGGTCTTTTTAAAATATAAATAAATAAAATATAATAAAACAAGTTCTATAATAAAACATTTTTTAAAAGCTAACAGAGGTCTGTGGAGGAAACACTTGATTTTGACAAAAAAAAAAAAAAAAAACCCTCAAGGCACATTCCTAGAAAAGTCTCAGAAAAGCTGAGACTTGAGAGGTACAGGATTGAGGTGGGGAGAAGTTCGGAAAGGACTGTCTAGCAGAAGGTAAAATATAAGCAAAGGTGAGAGCTATGAAGTCACCTGCAAGTAACTGTGGAAAAGAGGCAGACACCGACTGCATTTGGTGGAGTTCAGGGTGTACGGTAGAAGAGAGGAGAGGAAGAAGCAAGGACCACCTGAGGCTTGAATGCTGAAGTTTACTCCACAGACAACAGGGAATCTTGCTGGGTGTTGAAGCAGGGCATCCATGGAGGAGAGAGGATCTTTTGCTAAAGACAATAGGTGTCCTTCTCAGAGTGACAGAGCAGCTAGAGTCAGGATTAATGTCTCAGGACACCCTGTGTACTCATTTGGTACTCTAGAGTCATTCCGATTATTAATGAAGAGAGTGAAATGTAAGCAAAATTTTGGAGAGGGCTGATGATAGACTTTTTTTAGCTAGATGTTTATTTACTGTTTTTTTGATGTCTGCTAGAAAATCCTGAACTGTAACTCAACCTTAAAGAACCCATTAAGGCTCTAGGCTAGGTGGATAAATGGGGTTTAGATGCTCACTGGGACTTCAGAATTGTACTATATTCTACTAGGTAGAGAATGATCCTGGTCTTTAGTTGATCTTGATTGAATTTCACCTGCCTTTTGGCTCCTTTCCCCCCTGTACTCAACTGGGGAGTGCTGATTTAATCTCTAAGTCTCCTTTTAGCCCTACAAGTTTACCATACAAAATCTTTGAAGGAGAGGGACTTTCTACACTCAGTGCTTAGCTTGAGAACTTTCACATGGTAAATCTAGTAAAACACTGTTGAATGTTTGGAAAAGATTGAGTTCCAGAATATGTGGAAAGCTGGAAACATCTGCATGTATGTTGGGTCATCACAGCTAAAGACAGGGTGAGAAGTCTTTATTACCCCTAGTGGGTGGAGGCCAGGATGCCTCTGAACATCCTGCAATGCACAGGACAATCTCCTTAAGAAGGGATCATCCAACACAAATGTCCACGGTGCATGAAACCCTCATGTGAGGATCTAAGAAAAGTTAAGGCAGGAAAGAAAGTTTGGGCAACAAGTTGAATGTAGGGCTCATCCATCTGGCCCTAAGAGGTTTCTTGTGGACTGGTAATAATTTGGCTTCTGGAGACGGATTCAACCACTTACTTGCTATGGACCTTATAAATTCACATAATATTTTTCATCTCTCATCTGGGAAACTGGTATATTAATAGTACTAACTTTAGAGCATTAGTGTGAGGATTAAAAAGATAATGCATGTAAAATACTTAGAATAGTGGCCGGACCATATTAGATGTCAAATATATTGGCTACTGTCATTACTATGTACAGGTTAACAGGGAGCTATCGCAGACTCCAGATTAACGGAGTACCCAGGGAGCCCCTTCCATACCTAATAATCCTAGAAAAATGCTCTATAGCTGCACAGCCCTCATGTGACTATTGTAACCACCAGATTAGTAATCCTTTTTCAGCCAGCTTCTGCTTCAGATGGCACTGCAGGCTGTATGTGTTTGGGTTTCTCTTACTGTTTGTACTCTGTCTGGGCTTTGTCTCCTAGATATGCTCAAAATCCAGGCCAGCATCCGAATGGCTTTCCAGTTCAGGCTCCTCATGGTTTTAATGAATAAGTGGAAGGAGACAGAGGAAGCCAGACATGTGGACAGATGGAAAGATGGAAGCCCTCCGTGAAAGATGCTGCCAGTGATACCCTCTCTGCATGGGGATTCCAAGGACAAACCTAGGGCACACTTCAGAGGCTTGTTTAAGCTACTGATGCTGTTCTTTTGGAGCCCTTGCTTGTAAACAGATATTTCTGCTGACATTGAGCTTAGCACGGGTGGACAGAGTGGGGAGCGGGGGTGAGAAGTTGGAGAAAAAGGCAGGTTGTGTCCAAAAGCCTTAAACCATGTGTTTGTTGTTGAGAATACAAAGACCTCACTGTATTCAATGAAAATGCTTGTTTTACGAGGCGAGTGGGAATATGATAGGTACATGTCGAAAATGCTTCAGAAACTGAAACAACCTCATGCCACGAGGGCTTCCTGCTCCCTTCTACACCCAGAGGCCCACAAGCATCATGAAGCCTCAGCATCACTAAGCAAGAGTTTTGAGAATGGAGACAAAAAGAGTCCCAGGAGCAAAGTAACAGGAAGCTCTCTTCTCTGTCTCCACTTAGGAAGGCTGTCCTCTCCCTAAGGGCAGGGTTCTGTCCCATACCTGTATTTGGTTTTCCCTCATCTGCTGACCTGAGGATGGAAATAGTTATTGATCTAAAATATCAGCATTGATAAAGGAGCCTCTGCTGGTCCAGTTCCAGACTCCAAGCACTATGAGAAATAATTATATAACTATGCAGGCAGAGCACTTTAGTTTTTTCAAAGTAGTTTTCAGTTTTTGAAGAGAGTGGTTTTCAAACTGTACTCTGTGGAAATGCAGGGTTTGGTGGAATTTTTAGAAAAGAGACTCCTGGTAGCACAACAATTAGAATTGGAATCACCAAAATTTTATTTCAGTCCTATCACAAAAACTAGTGAATAGATTGCACATGGAAAGAAGAAAAGAAGGAAGGAAGAAAAGAAGGAAGGAAAGGAAAAAAGACTGATGGGAAGGTAGATAGATGGACAGATGGACAGATGGCTGGACTAGTGGGTAAAGTCCACAGGGAATAATTACCAGAAGGACCATTTCAGGTCACGTTAAAAGTAAAGGCTGATTTAAAATCTCAGAGAAACTCAGAGACCAGAGTTTGAATAAACAAAGTTTATATTTCTGAGGAATAAACTAATTTCTCCTCAGAAGGGGGAAAAAAGCTCCAAATGGTATTTACTCCAAAGAGAACATAGATGAAGGAAGGTGTAATTCCTCAGTCTGATATGACAACTCAACATCAACATTCTCATTTTCACAAATTCACTTAAGGGTTCAGATTTTAGAGCTGGGAACAGGCTTCAGGAAATGACCTGATATGCACCCTTGCCTTTCAGCATGTAAGTCATTCTTTGGGGGCCACAGGTCCCTTTAAGAAACTGATAACATATTCCAGAAAAAATGTGTACAGCCTCAAACTTTTACAGAAAATGTCTTGAGGTTCATAAATCTCTTCAAGTTCTTCTGAGGCCAAGTGTATAAACCCCATTCTCTATTTGATCTAAAATATGAGTGCTATTTATGTGTTTTAGTTAGTGCTGGTATTAGGAAACAAATGTTAATGATGTTAGTCAAAATAGTAAACTATGACAAAAAAATATCAACAACCAATTCACAGCAGGACAAGGCTTGTCACTGAAACTCCTCTCCTTGCTTCATGCAATCCATCCTCTCTACAGTGGTCAGATTGACCCCGAAACTCTGTTGTGTCATGCTGGGAACTTCCTTGTATACTTGGATTAAAATTCAGATCCCATGGTTGGGCTGTTGTCAGGTAGACACACAATTCTTCCAGTGGCTTGCACACTGACTTCTTTATTGTACGGAATGTGTCCTGCCTATGCTCTACTCACTGGCATCCATCTCTAATTCTTCCTGACATGGATAACTTGTTTTTTTTTTTAATATGGCCTGAAGATAAAAATGAATGCTCCTCTGTTCCTGTCATTCCCAGGACCATTTTCTTTTACTTTATTATAGCAATTCTCACAGTCAGAATACAAATCATGTAATTGTTTACTGGGTTATTGTTTTTTTTAATCTTCATAAAAATACAAGTACACAACAGAAGGGAACTTGCTCTGTCTTGTTCACTACTACATCTCACAGTGGCGGGCATATACTATTTATTAGTAGATGTACAGAGATGCATAGAGGCTTTTTTTTTTTAATACTGATGTTGCCACTTTTTTTATTATGGAACCCTGAATGAGTTTTTTCCACTTTTTGAACTGTAAGTTTCCTGGTATAAAAGGAGAGATTGAGTGTTATCTAACTATAGGATTCAGTAATCTAAAGTGTTTAGGTCTAAGCTTAAGAGAGTGGGGTCCAAATTCTATGATATTTTAACAGAGCAGAAGAAGTCATAGAAACTGGGCCTTGGGCCTTCTTTGTGCCTAGCTTTCAAACAAATTTGTGGTGACTTTTTTGCCTTTTCTGGGTATCACAGTCTCCATTTGTGAGCTTAGGAGACCATGCTACAGTTGTTGTAAATCTGTATTTTAATCAATTTAGCTATGATTCCACAAATATTTGTTGAATTCTTCAATGTGCAAGTTCTGGGAAGGTGCCCTGACCATTTAGACCTTCTTCCCACCTGAATCCTGCTCACAGATGAGGAGAAGTCACTGAGGCACAGGTGAGGGTTCTGGGGAGAACAGGGTCATAGCCCATGGCACCAGACCTCAGCAGCTTGCTGCTGAAGGATAATAATGGGAGGGTCCAAACTATGCTAAATAAAGCTGATAAAGATAGTGCCATGTGCTCAGAAAGAAAGGGCGTGGGGCACAGGGACAGCAAAAGGAAAAAGAAACAAAACCATATGTAAGGTCAGCTCAGAGAAACTAGGGTCAAACCTGACAGCCAATGCCATTCACAATATGTTTGCCTTCACTGCTTGATCTTTCCTAAGGTTTATGCTGTGAATTCTTAAACCTCTTGTCCATGGCATTGTTATCTTATAGTTGCCAGTTTTCTCTCTTATTTGAAGCCTTGTCAATCAATTAATACAATTAAGAGTTTACTTGGCATATATGAATGTGGCTTGTAATGTGCTAACTGGTTGGAGTTATGTAGATGAAGACAGAGATGGTCTCTGCTGCTGAGGAGCTCAGAGATAAACAGGAGAAAAAGACAGGCACCAAGACACACAAAGTAGAGTGTGGTGGATTCTGTGAGAGGGGAATACAATGGTGTGGTTAGACTATTTGAATGGTGATGGATGAAATTGACAGTAATTTCCTAACACTATACCCTGAAAAGCTATCAATGTCCACAGATGAAGCACCCGAATTATTTGATTTGTGGATATAGGTTTGAAATGACATGCATGGTTATAGGCACTTGGAAGGCAGAGCACATATTCTGCATACACACACATGCCATCGACTTCCTGAACAAATCTTTTGATCTTTTCAGATGGAAGGATTTTATGCCCTTGAATTCTCAGAGTATTTTTCAGTCCCCATGATAAACATAGGTGTTCCACAGTATTTCTCTCTCTGTGCTTTCCTAGTACTCTATTAATTGCTTAGTTATAGCAGTTACCATGATGTCATGTATCTGTTTACCAGTCTGCTTCCACCACTAGGAGCTCCTCAAGGGATGCAAACTGTGCCTTATTCTTCCTTTAAATCTCCATTTCCTAGCTCAGGGTATTACTTATGAATACTGTTCAAAACTGGGCCATTAAGTGAATAGATGGATGGACAGATGGATGGAGATAGGAGGAGGGAGACCGAAATGGAAGGATAGAAGAAAGGAAAAGGAGAGAGACAGAAGAAGGGTAGGAGGGAAGGAAGGGGAAGAAAGATGTTTTATTTCTAATAAACTTTCATCTCCTAGTGAATCTTACAGAATGTCTAAGACAGAGGTTTGGCATCTAAGAAGTAAAATCATTGAACAGCAGTATGAGGTTTTCTAATATCACTCACTAATACCTGCCCACATTTATAACAATTGTCTCAAACCATAAAGAAAAACAAAGTGATTCAGTGGAAGGAGACTAATTTGGGAGTCAATTTTGTTGCCAGTTTACTTTAGTCTTACTTACTTACTTCAACAAGTCAACTTTTGCCTAGACCTCAATTCTCCCATGGCTTACTTGGGTAGATTTGATGAAGCAGATTCTATGTCATTTCAGTTCCAGAATCTGGGAAAGGGGTGGACAACAGACTAAATCTGTTTGTAATAAACTAGACGTAATCAGACTAGTGGAGCTGCTCAGTAGAGTCATCCCTGATAGCTTCATAGGGGCTTCTTTTAGGATTGAACTGGCTCCAATGAGAACTGCTCCACAATCAGCCTGGTCCCTTCAATGTCAGTCTGTTACACGGAACTCCACAGTGCATGCAGCATGTCCCCCCACATACTTCCCGGATTTGGCTCAGAACATGTCAGGGCCTTCCTCAGAGGATGACAATGTGTCTCCACTGTGCATATTTGAGGGAACATGTCCCAGACTGTGATTCCCAAAAGAGGAATCAAGAAACATTTTTGGCAAAAGTAGCGTCTTTGAAATAACTGTGTTTCTCCCAGTAGACCACTTAAAGGTAAAAAAATAAAATGCTCTGGTGGATGTAAATGGGCTTTCTGTTCAAAAGTCACTTCCAAATAAAATATACTTTTGCATATCAAAGAGATTTCTCAGCCAAGCTCTTTGAAATCTTACAATGTTCATTCAGATTTTTTCCTCCATTTCTCTCCCCCTCTCTCCATCCCTCCCTCTTTTTTTTAGTCTACATTTGTTAAGTGTCTTCATTAGCCACTAGGGACACTACCACTTACGTGGATCCACTCATTCATATATCCTAGCGTTCATGCCTCTCTTGTGGAACAGTTAGTGGATCACTAGGGTGTTCCAAGCCATGTGGCAGGCTCAAAGACTAAGACAGAGGTAAAGTTAAAATAGCCTGGGTTGGAATTCCAGTCTCACCACCCATTAGCTATAGATCTTTTGGTGAGTCATACGCATTTCTAACCCAGTTTTGGAGGGAGGGCGTAACGTGTAGCACTCAGCACAGTGCCAGCACATAGTAAGTGCACATTATAAACTAGCTGCTTTATGACTGTCATTATTGCTGAGAATGTGTATTCTCCCCCAAGGGCACATAAACAACACACAGAGGATTCCAGATTCTGAGGTCACTGCAAGGTCTCACCAGATCAAGGGAAGCAGATGGAAAAGCCCCTATCAGGAAGGTGGGAAACGGGTGAAAATCCAAGCAACAGATATAACTGCCAGGATGCCTGAAGCCCAGTAAGACCATGATAAGGGGGAGAGGAAAATAGGGAGATGAGAGCAAGGTTGAGAATTCTGTGCCACAGTGTAGACACAGAACAAATGCTTTGCAAACAGGAAAGGGGCTGAGAGGGAAAGACCAAGGCCAAAATGTGGCTTGGATTAGAGAGGCCACAGCGTGAGCTGAGGAGGCCCTTAAATACACTGCTCCCTCCTCCTTGATTTGGAAGGCCAAATTTCTTGTCCCTTCTAACTTCTTTGCTCAAGGGGAAATGGAATTAACCACTGTGTAATGTTTCTGACTGTGACGCACAGGACAGGTCATGTGCTTTGGTTACGTAATGCAACGTGCCTGAGGTTCCTGGGCTCTTTCTCCCAGAATTATTAGACATTCAGTCGGCTCCTTTATTTATTCACCCATTCCATAAACAATAATACATTCTGCTTATTTATATGCCAGGTTCTGTGCTAGGCACCAGAGAAGTTAAAATAGACTCCATTATGGTCATGATTAAATGTGATCAAGAAATGCAGGTGAGAGTTTTAACCTAAGGGTGTAGAAGGTGTACTGGAGATGGATAGGGAAGGGGAAGAAGTTACACATTGGGATGAGTCAGAGAGGACTTTGCAAAAGAAAGGAACCTTGAGCAGAATCCTGTGGAGGAGAAAGCATTCTGGAAAAAGTGCACAGGAATACAGGGGACAAGTTACGCAAAGGAAGTGATGTTTAAAAAACCTGATGTATTGGGGGAAAACTTCAAATAATTGAGGTGCTGATGAAAAGCTGTCAGCTTAGACTAATAAAGTCAGATTTGCACTTAAGAGAGATTTTCCTTGTTGCAGGATAGGTCGAAGAGCACAGAGATTGAGGCTCAGAGCAGTGAGCATTATATTAGCAGGGGCAGTCAGGTAGGAAACGAAGAGAGACTAAGCTAAGGAAGGAAAAGTTTGGTTATGAAAATGCTGAGAAAGCAGTGTAGACAGAGGTTGATGACTGACTGAATACAGTGGCTGATGTATCTAGAGTTGGTAACATGAACCAAGATAAGAACCCAAGATGTTTCCGAGTAAAGATGATTTTTTTTTTGGATAAGATGAGTTTGTAGCACACGTCCACATTCTAGTAGACAGATAGATGTACGGATATGGATTTCAGTAGGGCTTGGAGATGAACAATGGTCATCAGCAGAGAAAAGGTAACCAACAGAAATGGGTACAAACAGGGGGTGAAGTGAACCTGAGGACTTAGAAAAATGCTTTCTGTAGTCTGGCTACTGACATGGACAAGCCCCTTTCCTTGTTGACTCTCAGTTATGTATCTATGAAATAAATGGCTTACATAGGTCCTTCTAGCTTTTGCACACCTTGGTTCCTTCAACTTTATGGATTTGACTTCACAAGACTGAGTAGAGAATGTATTTATGTTTTCTGTTTGTGAGTTCCACATCTTCTAGAGCAGAACTGTTTTGTTCCTGATTGCCTATTACTATGCCCTTCTCTGATTTCTCATCAGCCTCTGTAGATGAGGAATCTACAATCTTACGGGAACAATACATCTGCTCACATTCTCCTCACTTTCATGTTCATACAGCAAGAAGAATTAAAGAAAGATGACTACGGTGCAGACAGAGCAGTGACTTTGTTGACGATGTAGGTGACAGGCACAGCTTAGACCATCAATTTCTTGAATAAAAACGTCAGAATCACAGTCCGAGTCTTGGTCATGCCACCCCTCTACGTGCATACATAAATATCCCAATGCTGGACTTGCTTCCTCCTGAATTTGGTTTCTTGTGTTCTTTAAATGGGTTGGAATTTCAGGCCTTACTAGGTTTTTTCACATTGAAAGAGGGTGACTCCTAGTACTCTTGATGTTGGGTTTGTGGCTAATAATGTTAGAAAACAAACATTTACTTTCTCTTGTTTCAAGAAAAATCTAAGTGGCCAAAGTAAAAGTGAGGGGTGTTCAGATGGAAAGACAGGGAGAGGAGAAGGCATGAGGACAGCAAGGCATACTTCAGGCATGACAGCGGGAGAGTCCTCGCAGAAAGAGGTCAGCAGGTGACTATGGATATCAGAAATTAAGTACTTTAACTCATAACATTTTCTGATAAGAATAAGCTAGAGTAAATGGTCTGGGGCTTCCTCTGATGTCCAGGAATTTGCCTAAAATGGCTTTTATATAGTAAAATAATTACGATACTTAAGGACTTTAACCGTTATCCTCATAAATGATCACTGGAAGTCACTCAATGAGTGTATTGTATATTTAGGGCAGCTATATTATTCATGTTATTAGTGGAGTGGTTTCCAAGTATTAGGAAGTACCAACGTTCCCCAAACAATGTCTTCAGTCAGTCTGTGAATTCCATCTTTTTTATTTTGTTTTATAACAAAGCTTTTTGAGCAGTCATTAAAATATATCTGTTGTCTGAAGAGTAACTGCAAACTCTGTCAGTCAATGACACCTTAGCAAGAAAGAGGATCAGATTTTTTTTTTTTTCCTGATACATGTGTTGCTGGGGGCAGGAGGCAGAAAGTGTGTAGGTACTTTGCCCCTGAGGGTGACAGGCACAGGCCCCACCTAGTGGAGGAAAATGCAAGGAAAGGAAGAAAAGCAGAACTGCTGCCTGTTTCACAATTTTGTTTAAGGACAGCCCTGCTTCGAGTTGCACAAAACGAAAGGTCTCTGCTTGAAGGGTATCGAGAGCCAAGGTTGATAAATCCACAACAGTCACATGGCTCAGATAAGGAAATTTGGTCCAGAAGGGGAAAATGACTTTCTCAAAGTCACACTGCCAGGTAGTGATGGACCTGGTCTAGAACTGTATCTGCTGTCTTTAGGACACGGCTGTCTCTTTGCTAGACAGCTACAGGGCTGCCTGACGTCTCTTCTCCAGTGACTGCATTCAGAACAGCCCTACCTGAGCTCCCTGTTCAAATCCCACTTCGCCTTGCGCTTCCCTCTCTGACCACAGTCCCCAGACTGCATTTACAGTTTCTTCGTATACACTTAGCTGGCAGCGTGTGACACAGAAGCTCACTTGTTCAAAATCTGTCTCCATCTCCCACATCCACATCTTGGGATCAGAATACAAACTCCCCAAGGGCACAGATAGATTTCATAGTTAAAACCATTGGTGTCTGGCCTGGAGCAACTCAGAAAACAAGCAAGCAAACAAACAAACAAGCAACCCTGCTGAGAATGCAGGCAAAGAACAGACAAATTTTATGTTGTCTCTTGTTTTTAATCTGAATTTCTCAGATTTTGTACAATGGGAACACACTGGTTTGTTAAATGAAACAATAAGGTGTTCACTGTGTTTGGCTCTCACTTTGGTATAGTTGTTTGTTTGTTTGATTGTTGAGAAGATAAGAATACATCTATCCTGAGTGGTAAAAGAGGGAAAAGTAATTCCTGGCTTTGCCAGAGAAAGGCTTGTCTAACTTCCAGTGTTATTTAGAGAATTAGGAATAATTAGTGACAAGACTCCAACACACATAATACCAATGTGAGTTAGCGTTTGCTGGTTACCTCACCATCTAGATTCCATTACTAAGCATTTTCTACCCAGAGGCTCAGTTAACCTTCAAAACAATTCCGTGAAGCAAAAACTAGTATTACCCACACTTTTCAGATGGGAAAAGCAAAGCTTGAACATTTTAGGAACTTGCCCAAGATCACACAACTAGCAGGTGCGAGTCAGGACTCAAACTCAGGCAGGACAACTCCTAAGTCCTATGATCAACTACTGCAAAATGTTTTCTCAGTAAACACATGCTTTTGCAGGTCATTCCCCCAGGGCCCTGGAAGACTCTAGAAGACTAGGAAGATCCTTGGGCCACTGGAGATGGAGTCAGAAGAATGATAACTAGGGATAAAAGTGAGGGTGTGGTGTATTGTTATATTTCGGATTTTGACAATCACTAGCAGATCTTATGGGATTCTTTTGTGCAGGGATAATTATGGTAAACATTTCACAGTAAATAGAGAGGTCCTCTATAGCAAAGAATTTTGTTACTACCAACCATCATACCCAGCAATTCTCCACTGGCCCCTTCCAAAGGTCTTTACCTTCAGCTTTCTTCCCTTGAGTGGTCCCCAGATGGTCATTTTCACCTGGGGTTTCAGGTGTTCAGAGAGATGGGGAGAGAGGGCTCCTAGCTTTGGAAGCCTGGACTACATCATGACTCTCAGCTAACCTTTGTGTGACCATGAGAGAGTCCCTGACACTCTGGGTCCTATGGCCTCTGTACCTGCAAAGTCCTCAGCTCACACCATAACTAGGATCGGAGATGTCACCTCCTCCTGCCACTTACAGGACTTTTTAATTTTTTAATTTTTTTTAAATGTTTTACTATGGAACTCTTCAGTCACACTCAAAACCCCAGAGGAAAAAAAGGAATCAGCCTCAAGTTTCTATAACCTGATTTCAACACTTACTAGTTTGCTAATTAGCTTTCACCTTCTTCAATTCACCAGCTTTTTTTTTTAGATAAACAAACAAACTAAAATAGACCTAACATAATTTAATCCATAGTATTTCAGTATGCATTTTAATGCATTAGGATATGTTAGAAAAACATGATAAGGTTACTATTATCATACCTGAAAACATTAATGATTTCTTCTTCTCAGACCCTGTCCGTTCAAACTCTATAATGTGGGAACATACTCTCCGGAAGGTAATTTTGTAGGATAGCATGATTAAATACAGTCAGGTGAGGGGCATGTTGGGGAGGCAGAGGCCTGTCCTCCAGCATCTCCCCAGAGACACCCTAAGATTTCTGGGCACTGTGTAAAAGCTCTTATTCCATCCCGACCTTTCCTTTCCATCCTGAAGCAGTAAGGACCAAGCAGGGCAGTAAGTTGTCAGGGTTGTATGGGACGAAATGGCCGGGTTCAGCAGATATGTGAAATGCCAACATTAAAGAACTCTACTGAGGGCACAAGCATGAAAAGGCTTGCTGACTCCGTCACTATTTGTCACCCACAGGATAAAGGATGATAATAAAGGCACTGTTCCAGGAATGACCTTGACTGCACAAATCCCTCACTCATCTCACCTTCTGGCTCCTAAGCATGCTGACATATGCACTGGGTTCTGATCTCAGCCAAGAACTTTCCTGCCATTGTCTCACCTGGTCCCCATGCCAACAGTGGGGTGCAGATGTTGAATGTATTTACACCTGAAACCTCTCCCGGAGGCCCAGGTGCCACAGCTCAGAGGGCATCGAGGTCAGATTTAACTCTGACCTCCTGGTTCCAACGAAGGGGCTGAAAATTACAAGTTAAGTCTTGGTTACTGGCTTCAGAATCCCAGGTGAACATTTTCAGTCACTGCAGCAGGAAGAAGCAGGGTTCTTGGTCTAGCACAAGGAAGACAGGGACATATTAAAGGAAAGGGAACTAAGTTCTAAAGAAGCTGGCGAGGGAAAAAATAGATGCCAGCTGGATGTATGAGCCTTTGGCCTTAGGTAGACGAACTATAAACCGGCCATCTAGGGAGTCCTGCTTGGGGTACTCGCATCTCTCTTCTTCCTGGGAGATATCTGAAGCCAGTGCTGGTTTCGGAGTGATCAAAAAGTGAGGAGTTTTTGAAAAAGTAGGAGCACACACCTGCCCACACGATTAGTCCAAGTGGTAAAATCTCCGAGTTGAGCTTCCCTTTTTATACCCTTTATTCCTATTCAGGTAAGCTTCCTCCCAACACCCCGGGGGAGCCACATGAAACCAAGTGCATGGTGCTCATCCTTTGACCACCTAACAGGAGCAGTTTCACAGCTTAACAAGAGGCACCAGAAGGAGAGGGCCTGCCACCACACACTGGAAAAGTAGATTATCAGGAACCCTGATGCCCAGAGGTTTGAGGAAGTAGGAGGACCCAGGATGGAACAGAGATCCTTCCTGGTGTTTGGAAACTCAGAGCTGGGACAATTGGATTTCTCTAAAGACTTGGCCACTAACCAGTGCAGGGGACCATACTTCTCCTTTGGGCCTCACCTTTCCCACTTGTAGAACAAGAGGACTGGCTTGGTGACTCTCCCCACTGGACTTTGAATATTGCCTAAGAAGTCTTTGAGAAACGGCCGTGCCTAGCTCAATTCTAGGCCCATGTTGATCCAGCCTGAGCTGAAGGATGTTATAAAAGCTGGCAATTCTAAGTTCATCCTAGAATAGCAACTACTAGACCAAAAGATTTCCCAGGCTTCTTTAAGAGGAGAAGGCCTATGAATATAGTGTCATGCGAACCCGACCCTCTGTTTCCCTACTGTATAGTGAGCTATTTGAGCCAGATGACTGCCAATCTAGGCATGGACTGGCTATATCCATCTTACCACTCTGGACTTCAAAATGTCCTTCCTCTGTGTAGAGAGGACCAAGAGGCCCTGCTTCCTTGGCCTCTTCAGTCCCTATCACTCCCATTTGCCCCCTGATCAGCTGGGGAAAGTGAGAGTTTGGAGGGTACCTGGGGAAGGAACAGGAAACACGACAACGGATCTATAGCTGCTGTCTGGTTTCCACTCCATGCTGCACGCTACCCCGTCATGCTAACAGGTTTTCCTATTTTCAGGTCTTAGTGGTTCTATGCCATTTGGCTCTTACTGGCAAAGGGCCACTTAGTATGTATAAGAAGAGATCAAAGTGAAAGAAAATTACCTGAAGTCTAATTGTTCCCCAACAGATACTACCCACACTAGATAAACTCCCCAGCAACTTGGGAGAGACTACCTTAAAAAAATGCACAAATAGATCCTCTTTTCAGAAGGCAAAGCTCACAAATAGGAATTGGAAGTGTGGCTATTTATGAGTCACAGCTACCCATGGCTGGGTCCCCCTTATGAGCTGACACTGTGCAAGGTACTTTCTTCATGCTTATGTCCCTGAAAGGCCCTGAAATTACTGTGCCCACTTAACAAAGGAGGAAACTGAGGATAGAAAGGCATGACAAATCAGATGATACAGTAAGTAGCTGGTGAGTGACATTCCAGGTCTAGAAGAAAAACAAATCTGCTAGATCAAATGCAAATCTCCAGAGATAAGACTTTGTCCCTACTTCTAACCCTTCTTTAACTTGTATCTACATGATGGCTCATGGAAATGAGGAAAGAAACAGAAACATTCTGCAGGTCCTGCAGCAAGATTAAGGAAAGGAACACAGGTCACTTCTCTTTCCCTAAAGACTGCTGACAGAGGAAGTGGGCACTTAGGACCCGAGAGACCCTATGGGCTGTGCCCACCAGAGACCTGTGGGACTTCGGTCCAAGTCCAGACTTGAACTCTCTGAGATGCAGACTCATTCAGTGAAGTAGGTATGTGATGCCCATTCCTAGGCTGGTCATAAGCATAAAAGGCATAAGGCAAGCTTTGGGCTCACTATTTGCATCTTACAAGTGCCCAGGAAGATCACATTTACTTCCTGTTTTTAACTATCCTCAGCCCAGAAAGCCTACACCAAGATCTTCGGGAAATCATGTCTAACAATCACAGTGAATTTTGTTTAGCACTTACTCTGTAACAAGTCCTATATATGCAAGCACTTCCATATATATAAGCTCACTTCAGTTCACAATACCTTATGAGATAGGAGTCCATGCCAATCTGATGCAGCCCAGAAGAATCTGCTAGTTTATTCCAGGTCACACAGCTAGTTAAGGGCAAAGGTGGACTGATACTTAGGTAACCTGGCCACTAGAACTGAGCTCTAACAATTGCAATATTTTAGGTGCCATTTGGGACTGTAAAGGAAGAGAGAGCCATGTTAATACAGACTCTTTAAAATCTAGCCCCACTCTTTTTGAGGGGTTGAGTGAGAAGTAGGAAGTGGGGGCTAGAGAAGGGAGAGGAAAAAAGACTCTAGAGAGTAACCAGCAAACTTAATCCATTCCAACATTTAGAACAAAAGAAACAATGCTGGCAAGCTGAGGTGCTGGATAGGATTCAGGTAAATCCCTTTCTCCTTCTGAGCAGGAATTCCAATCCCTGAAGGAAGGGGAGTAGGTATGGGGTGGGAGGAGGGCAACACTTGTGGGGTCCACACTTCACTTATCTAACAGGTCAGGAGAAACTTTAACAAGATTAACTGCTGCTCAGGGCCTCTGCTCCATGGAGAAAATTGAGTCTATTGTTTTCTTTCTCTTTCTTCCAGATGGAGGGGTGTGGGGGGCACAGTTGGGGATGAGGGGCAGGGGTTTGGATCTGGCCTAGTATGGTACAAAAGCAACTGGATGTGTCCTAAGCAGCTCCCCCAGCCCAACCTGAAAGGGGAGGGCTGTGGCCCAGGGGTGGTCTTTGGGGTGAGAGGTGATGGCTTTTATGAAAGGTCCTCCCATGGAGTAGGGGGCAAGGGCTGGAAGTAGATATGCCAGGGACTAAGTCCTACTTCCTTCCACCAAGGAGCTCTGTCATCTGCATGTACCCCAACTCTGTTTCTCCCCCGACTTTGGGCAAAAGGATAACTGACATGGGTAACCCAGTAGATATTTCTTACAGTAGCCTTAAAGGATTCCTCAGGGCTTAAGAAGTATCCATTGTTGTCCAGGGCTCTCAAAAGCCCTGTATGTTTTTGTCTTTCCTTCTTTATTTATTAATATACAGATATTTTCTCTTTCGCTTTCAGAAAAATAACAGCCTTGTTTTCTGAGCTTCAGAAGCAAACTGCTCCTTTCCCCTTTGCCCCCTGCCTCTCTGGACTCCTGTCTGAACCCCTGTCAGTGTAGTTTGAACCAGGGCAGAAATAGCACCCAGGGCAGGCAGATCTGGGAGAGCATGCACCTACCAGGAGCGTCAAGGCCTGCCTCTGCCAGACGACAGACCCGGTTAACAGCGCCGTACAAGTAGACGTTTATGAAACCCAATTGGATCTGCAGCAAAGAGTGATGTAAGGAAGCCTGGCCTGAAACGAGGCAACAACCCTCTGCCTGAAATAGCAGTGCGGTCCCTGCTGAGCGAGGGCTGCACTCTCGAGATAGGTGACAGGGATTCCTGAGAAGGCTGCGTGCCTGCGATGCCCAGCCAGAGAGAGCCAGCAGGTCTGGCAGCCACCTGGGCACCCCAGGTCACAGCTGGAGGGTGCTCCTCTGTGCCCACCGCAGACCCGTCTCTTCCAGCTCTAACTTCCGTACAGGAGGGAGCTGAAAAAGTACTTCTGCAAAAGAGCCTCTGTTTGCTTTTTAATTCAAGGAGAAGCAGGTTCTTTTCAGTGCAACAGTCTGTGCCGTGTGGAGGATACTGCAGAATGAGTCTTTTCTGGCACGCGGCCAGGTGTTTACACACCGCCAAATCTGGCTTGGACTCAACTAGGGGAGGGGAAAAAAATCCACCAGAATCCTCGGGAGAAAAGCTTTCTGGTGCTACACGACAGCCGTGCCTTTTTGTTTTTTTTTTCTTTTGAGAGGAATGTTATTTCCACACATAAAATGGACCAGGCATTTTATACAAGCAATAATAACCTAATGTTCCCCCATCCAATTAAAGTATTTTACTGCAACAATCTTTGTGTGAGAGTGAATAAGTGCTCGGGAGAACGGTGTGTAGAGAGACCCTTGTCTGAGTTACAGACACTTATAAAGCAGTCTCCCGTGGAACCCAAAGACATAAATACATCACAACCTTTTCATTGATGATACCTGTACCCCCGGGGGGGGGCGTCCCTTCCAAATCACTGACAGGCCAGGTGAGGACTAGGAAAAGCCACACGTAGTCAGTTTTGTTTTTAGCCTCCACACAGCAGACTGTGCTTTTCAAAAGTCTGACTAGAAAGAGAAGGACAGGTACCACATATCCTGAATTATCAGCATCATCACCATTATTCTGCATACGGTCTTCACTGCTCCCTATCATGCCCTCCTCTAGCTGAGCAGGGTTTGGGAGCCAAACGTGAAGGAGCTCGGCTTCCCTCTCCTTTCCGTGGAAAGAGGGGAAAATAGAAAGCGATGACGTCAGGGGCGTGTGTGTGTAAGTCATTCTTGCTCTCCTTTGGTACTTAGAAAGTGGGGGCTCTGAGAGGGTATTTTCTTGGCATAACAACAGATTGCGGACCCCCGAAATGGACTTTATATAAATAAGATGGTCCATGCAATGTTAGAGAAAGTCTACGCCGAAGAAAGACAGAGCCCTGACTGCCAGAGGGGCTCGGAGCTTTTCCTCCTAAGAAAGTGTGTGTAAAGGGGTGGGATCGCGAAGCGCCTGGGCAAATCTCCTGGCTGCAGCGAAGGGGGAAGCCCTGCTCTCACTTTAAGACGTCCCAGGACGAGGCAAGACCGTTTGTGCAGGAGGGAATCTCCCAGACACAAGGAAAACTTTCCTCTTCTCCAGCGCCTCCCGCCCCCCGTTTTATTAAAGACGTTTCCACAGATTCTTTTGGGGGCGGGGGAGATGTTGGAACATTGCTAAGGTTTGCAACCCTCGCTGTGTCCGGTTTCACTACGGGCTTTGCTGTGGAACGGCCTAGGGCACGTAGAGGGAAGCTGAGGAGGGAGAACTCAAATTCATTATGGGCTCATAAAAGTCCCACATGAGAAAAGCGCCCCATTTCTCAGCGGACTCTCAGAAGGCTGGCGGGTTGTGCGCTGGGAAGGTCTTGCCGCCCCAGCCCGAGTGACAGGCGACAGGTTTGAAAAGCAAGGACATGAGATGGCAGTGCCTGTGTGTGGATGAGGGGCGCGCGCGCGTGTGTATGTGCGTGTGTGCGTGTGTGCGCGCGCGTGTGTGTGTGTGTGTGTGTGTGCGCGCGCGCGTGTTGGGGAGGGGGGTCCCAGAGGCAGGACTGGAGCACAGAGCAACTTTGGGACACTTTGAGGACTTCTAAGTCTGGCTGCCACAACACCCTTGTCCCTGCTGGCTTTCAGGCTAATGGGGCTACATGCAGAGGGTTACCTTCATCAGAAAGTCAGGAGACCAGCGGGCCTCTAGCCTGCTTCACTTGCAGCCCAACTGGGTCACTGCCCTCCCTCCTGAACCCAGACAGCGCATCTGCAGGTCCTGAGCGCGGGCTGCGCTCGCTCAGTGGGCTCCCCGCCGATCGGCCCTCTCAGATGAGGGGCTGGATCTGCCCGGAGCGCGCCCCAAGTCGCGTCAGGGAGCCAGGCAGCACCGCCGTCCGCGCCCGCCCATTCCGCGGATGGGGCAAAGTGAGGCTCGCAGCCTGCCCCAGAGTCCCCGCACGGACACACCCGCGAGCCCCGGGCCGCCCGCCACCCGCGCCCTGGCACCCGCGCGCCCCTGGGGGTGCGGGACCGTGCAGCGCCCGCCCGGGGCGCCTCGCCTACCTGTGATCACGGCTGGAGACTTCTGGCCCCCTTCGGCTCGCAGCCACACTTGCAGCGTGAACGCGTCCCGGGGCAGCTCGAGGTCGGCCCGGAGGCGCAGCTGCTCTCTGCGCCCGCTGAAATAGAGCGCCCGGCTCGGCGGGCTCGGCTCCTCCGCGGCGCCCCTCGCCTCCCGCTGCTGCCGCCGCCGGGGGACGCGCACGGCTTCCCAGGCACCGCCCGGCGGCGGCGGCGGCGGCGGCGGCGGCGGCGAGGCGCGGCGGCCGCGGGCCGCCCGGGTGGCGCAGGTGGCCGGGCCGGCGGCGGGGCGCGGGGGGCGGCCGGCCCGCGGGTCTCTCCGGGCCCGGCGGGGGCGCTCGGCCAGCCCGCAGCCCAGCGCGGCGCTCAGCAGCCCCAGGCGCAGCACCCAACTCCAGAGCCGCATGTCCGACGGTCCCCCCCGCCCCCCCTTGGCCCCTGCACCGCCGCCCGGATCTGCCAGCTTTGGGAGCCTCCGCGAGTTTCTCCGCGTCTTCACCTTCTGGGGCGAGCCCCCCCTCCACTTGCTTTTTCTTTTCTTTCTCGCTTTCTTCCTCAAGGTGTGTGCTCCACTCCCCCCACCTTTGAAAAATACAGTCCAACTCCTCTGGTTGGCAATTAATTTCTCTCCCGCTTCTTTATCTGCCTTGTTCCCCCCCCAACAGCTGGTTGCCTTCCTCCTTGTTTTATTTCATTTTATTTTATATGATTTCTCGCTCTTGAAAAAAAGCTCCTCTAAGACACTGATCCGCTCAATTCCCTCCCCCCAAAAGATGCTCTAATTTATTTATTTTTTGCGTCCTTTATAACACAAGCCACAGCCCCCTCCCCCTCCCCCTCCCCTCCCTCCTTCTTCACAAAATGAAAGGAAAGAGGGGGAAAAAAAATCCCTCAGAAGATGAGTAAACAAGCGTATGCTAATCTGCTCCCGAGCGCTCCACCTTCCCGATTGAGTGAGTCCCTGTTAAAAACTGCGGGGATCATGACTAATCAATCAGTTTGGAGAGGCCGAGTTACCCAGCCTGCTTCCACTTCGCGGTTCTTCACTCCTGCTTCTCCACCCCCTCTTTTTTTTTTTTTTTTTAGAAGACAATCTTAAAGTAACAATTTAATGAAATTCTGTACACACCCCCTTATGGTCCTCCCAGCCCTCCTCATTGCTGCTCAAAACACACATTCCTGTTTTTGTTTTGTTTTGCTTGCCTTTTCCCCCCTTCTACAGCCCCTCTTTTATTTTATTATTATTTTTTTCTTTCCTGGAGGGAGAAAAATCTCTCTCCTCTCAGGATCCCCTTTGCACTTCACTGGTAAACCTCATCTCTTTCCATAGCACATAAAGTCTTGAAACTTGATTCTCAGATTTTTAAAAATATTTTCTCTCCTTCTCTCCCCCTCTCCCTCTTTTCCCCTCTCTCCCCTCTCCTCTCTTCCTTTCTCTCCCCCCTCTCTCTTTTCTCTCATTTTCCTTCTTTCTGTCAGTCCTCCTCTCTTTTCCTCCCTTCTCTCCATTCCTCTCCGTCTTTCTTTTCCCCTTTTCTTTCCTTTCTCTCTTGCTTTCCCGTTCTTTCTCCTTTTCCCTTAAAGTTATGCAATGATGAACCGGTCCCCTCTTTCTTGAGCCCCTGTGAGCAGGCTCCCTGCATCAGGCTTCAGCTAACCTAAATACCGTTCCAAAATCTTCTCGGAATTAGCAGTAGACAGCAGAGGAAAGGCATTTGCTAGGACATCTTCCTTTCAAGAGCTGTAGACCCAGCAAAACTAGGTCTTCTAATTTTTCCCCTCTATTACAAATATTCTGTTGATTGTTAGAAATTATTTTAATGTAATATAAGCAAAGAGAAAAAAATACTGATTTCCCTAAGTTCAACCTATGCAATTGTGACACTGTGTATGTCATAGGTAAGGGTCTGACCATTTGGTGCTTCGAAGATCTGTTTTTGAGCTGGGGCATATATGTAATTTTTTTTCTTTTCCCCCTCTTTATGGAACTCAAAAGCTCCCCCTTATGGCAAAATAGTTCTTCTTCTTTTTTTCCCCTCCAACTGTTTAATAAGTCAAAATGAGCGAGCAAGGGTGGTTTACAAATTATTAGCTACCAGGCTGTTCAGAAAATGGAGTGACAAAACCATGCTGTGTGAGGTTTGCATGCAGATAGAGTCCTGGAGGCTGGAAGTGAGGTTCACACCACTAACTTGTGACTTTCTTCCCCAGGATAGGCTTGTCCACAGGGCTGCTGCACATACTTAGTTGGGATCCTGGCTTTATGCTTCAGAGGGAGAGAAAACCAGGGAAGAGTGTGTGCTGGTAAAAATCTAAAGATGTGGAAGACAGGCAAGTGACTCAGACATCCCTTCCATAAAAGCGGGAATGTGGTTGATGTGTGGGGATTATGACTCCATTCTGAAAACAGGAGATCCCAGATCAAGGTCTTCCTCACGTGGGAAGAATTTGCCTTAGAATCTTAGGCCAAGGATGTCTAAACTCAGTTTCTCCCGATATAAATGAAAATCACATTATTCCCTAAATGTGTTTTCAGAGAGTGGCTGGAAGAAAAGGATTTTGTGTGCACAATGCCATGGACAAAGAATCTGTATAAGCAAAAAAAATCTCACTTTCAAAACCTGCAAGTTACCTGTGTAAATCATAAAGTGGCTATTCAGTAAACAAAGCTATGCTGAATGACATCAGCTCTGTCGTGCCGATCCCCCTTCTTGCTTGACAGAAGGTGAAACATGAGTTGTGACTCACTTCACTGTGGCAGTTAGGCATTTGGAAACTGTGGGTCTGCCATGGGATGTTTAAGCCATTGTGGGCAGTGGTTTTGAACTCACCTAGATATTTGGGATTTTATCAGCTCTCTCATTAGCAGTGAGAATGTGTGGTTTTCAGTTCCAGTCTTCATTCCCTTCCATTCCTGTCTGCACCCTGCCCTTCTTTTCTCTCCCTTCCCCCTTCCTACCTGTAAAATGGGAATATCTATTTCCCAAGTTTATTTCTCAGGAGATGTTCAGGGGTACAATACTTTGTCAGCAGAAGAATTGTTTTACAAATATTATTTATTCTACAGTTGCTATCAAAAACAAAATTGAGGAGACCGAGTTTGTTTGTTTGTTTATTTGTTTGTTTTCCGAGTTTCTTTTCTCTGTGGCAGACAGGGAAAGGAATGGACCAAGAAGTCCATCTATTAGAGGTCCTTGAACTGCTGACCTCAGTCTCCAAATGCATTGGAAATGTTTGGCAAAGCCTTGAATGCACTGAACCTACAAGAACCTTGTAAGCCACGCACACTCTTTATGCATGCACGTATGCATAGACATATGTATTTGTTTGTTCTTAATGGAGTGCACAGAATTAGATAAATCATAACCTTTGTCTTATACACTAGCAATGAACTAACTTTCCACTTATTTGTATGTAACAATTTAGCTCCAGAACCCTGGGAGGTGGAGCTAAGCGGATTGCAAGTTTGAGATCAACTGGGACAACTTAGCCACTTGGTGAGACCCTGCCTTGGAACAAAAAAAAAAAAAAAAGAAATTACAAAGGGGAAGGGCTGGAGATATAACTCAGAACAAAGGTACTGCATTCATTCCTTAGTACTGAAAAAGAATTACCATGTGCTGCTATACATTTTTGACTCCATCACTTGATCTCTTTTCATTTGAGACTCAGATGACTGGGGCTCTAACTCTTAGCTATATGAGATTTGGGAAACTTACTTTGCTTTTGTGCAAAATGAGAGCACTCTTAAGACTCTCATGATCATGTACAGATCTGAACTATAATGAAACCACTGATTATCAGAGTATAGTAACAGTCCTCATCCAGCCTCCCCATATTTAGTCCATTCTCATCAGCACGCTCACTCCTCAGGACCCCTTTAAGTTTCAGGGATATTAATTAATTAATTAGTTAGTTAGTTTTTGGTCCTAAGACTTACTGTTTCTTCACTGTTGAGATATGCTTCTTCAATTTCCATTTTATTTGATAATTACTCAAAAGCAAGGAAGAGCATAAGTTTCTGCAAGATATTAGGAGAGTAACAGCAAAGCAGAGCCCTACAGATTGGAAATGATTTGAGTGGGTGAAGATGGTTCAAAGTACATGTTTCAGAGTCACCATGACCTGGGTTCCTATGACCTTCAGCCAGTTGCTTAAATTTTTCTGAGTCTCAGTGACCTTATCGTGGCGTCTTCATGAGGATTAAATTAGCATGCTGCATGACTTGGTGGTGATCAATAAATAGGCACCCCTTCCCTTTCTATCAATCTAAATTTTATGACCCTTGGGCTTTTTTATCATCTTTCCCCTGGAGCCAGAGCCCTGCTTAGTTCTGACTCAAAGCCAGACAGGTTATTCTGGAGTCAGAACCCCTAGGGCAAGCATTATCTGTCTCGAAGAAGCTGGAACTAAATGAGATAGGAGCTTGCATTGTTCTTGGTGTCCTGTTTATGTCTTTCCTCCCGGATTAGAACGTTTCAAGGGCAAAGATCTTCAAGGGCCCAGTTAGTCACCTGCTTGGAGAACCTTACACTCATGGCAAAGTTTCCCACGGGCCTGAAGGGCTCCCTCCTCTGGGATCTCATAGAACTTCCTTTGACTTTCCATCAGCACATTCCAGGGCAGACTGTCACAGTTATACATCTTCCTCAATGCCCTTTCCATGCAGGCAGAGACTGTTGCATTTATAATTGTGTTTCCATAAGTGCTTACACCAGCACTTTGTACACAGAAGTGTGTACCACTGTTGAGTTTTAATACATCCACATTGCTGATCATGGTACTATAAACATATGAGCCATTTAAAAATTATTAATTCAACTTTTTATTTTGTCAGTCTCAACTATTTCAGATAATGCATCTAAGGACACCCCAACAGACATAGTGAAGTTTTCAGACTGCTCAAAATGTGGATTTCAGTGTGAAATAATTTAGTCAAGTGCTATTTCTTCTAAATAATAATTCGAATAACTGCTTACATTTATTGAATATATACTAAGTTCCAAAAAATGTGCAAGTGCTTCCTATTGGCACAGAATCATCTAATCCTTATAATAAGGCTACAAAGAAAGTCTAATAATCATCCCATTTTATAACAGAGAAAAACTGAATCAGAGATTAAATAAATATTGAAGAACTCAGTCAATTTAGACCTAGCACTCTATGTACTAGCTCTGGTAGGTAGGAGTAAATCACTTAACTCTGAGTTTCAGTTTTCATTTTCACAGAGTTCATAAAGTTTTCTGGGAGATTAGATGATTAATATTATTTCGTACCTTGACAAGTACACATCAGTGTTGAGTACACACTGGCTTCTTTGCTTCCTCCTCTATGGTAGTTTGTGTTAATGTAACGTATATGCTGTAGTTTATGATTGTGATAATCATGTCAGCAATGAAAAGGGCCCCCCAGTATCAGGTGCCTACTATATGTTAGACTCTACTATGTTTTTAATATTTCTATTCTCAAGACTATGTGAAGGTCTAAACTCTAATTATCTGAATTTCTCAGTAGTTTTCTTTTATTCTAAAGCCATATTTAAGAATCAATTTGTTCCTCATTCAGAAGACTTTTGAGCATTTCTATGAGTCTGCTGGAAAAAATGCATAATTGTTGTGAATCAAAAGTTACAAAGAAAGAGGGCTGTGCGGCTGAGGTGAGGGGATGGAAACTGAGGTGAGGGTCCCCTGTGTCTGGAAGCAGAACTGGCAGGCTTATGTTTTTTTTCCTCCATAATTTTTTAATCTTTTGTGGTCAAGAATGGATGGTTCTAGAATGAACTGGCATCTTCTCTTAATCTTCCACCAGGCTGATGAGTAGGAAACTGACACAGAAACTTCCAGATTCCAGCTCCAGTCACTTGACTCATGCCAAAGAACCCCAGTTTGTTTATCTCAGGTACTCACACCAACATTTCTAAAGCTTAGAATTTTATTCAAATATGAAGACTACTGATTCTCAATGTATGTCTGTTCTTCCAATTTCTAGAAAACCACTCATTTTATGGACCCCATTATTCTATAATTGTACTGTCTTTGTAATAGTTAACTATAATTTATCATAACATATTATCTTGTTGGTTATATATATTTTTATTTAGTCCTCAAAACAATACTTTGTAGTTTTTCTTATTCTTTCCATTTTGCAAACAAATGAAAAAAATTAAGCTTAAAATGAGATTTTTTAAGAAGTTGGTTGGATTCTATGACACATTTGAACCCAATTCAGTCTCACTCCAAAGTCCACATTCTTACCACTGGGCTGCCTTTCCTATTATCCACCTTTAGTGTTTCTATTATTTTAAATTGGAAATAAGAAAATATCTCTGCAAACGAAGAAGCTTTATGAGAAGTCAGATGTGGGTAACGATGGGCAGGCATTCTCCTCATTTAATACGCAATGCCGTGTTTTATTGACTGGAATACAAAATGTTTGATAACACCTTTAGCTTAATTCCAGGATGAATGTGTCTTGTGGCTTTTTTGAAGGGAGGCTTTGAGTCACATAATGAACAATGCTTTCCACTCTGCTTTTTTCCAGAAATTGCAGAATCACTGCCCAACTGGCCACTTTTTATATTAAATGAGATTGGAGGCATGCAGTTAATTGTTGTGTGCTAAAGACCTTGCCACAGGAAACTGACCCAACATTGCTCCCCGACGAACTCAGGCTATGCCAGTCAAGCACATCACGACTTCTTGGAACCTTCTGTGTGCCATGCATGGACCAAGCCCATATCCTTACAACTCAGTGAAGTTGGTTTTGCTTTGCTTGTTTGAAAAGATGATGAAACTCAAGTTTAAAAAAGGAGTGCAGCTTGCCCCAAATCACTTATCTACATGATATACATCAAAAACAGGATTATACATAGGGGCTTTTACTCAATCTATTATAAATATCACTGACTCCATGACATTATCTCTATTACAGTGAATCATTTCTAGAGACTATTTAGCTTTTTCATTCTTCTGTTTGTATCTATCTTCCTTTCTGTGCTAGACTTTATGCTCCTTGAAGATGAGACCCGAGTCTTTTACCATCCCCCAGAGAGTTTATCCTATGGTTTATGCCAAATGCCCAGTGAACCTTTGATGACCTCCATGATTTTCATAAACCTCACCTATGGGATTTCTAGAAAAATGCCATGCTTCCCACAGATCTCTTTAGGTTGAGTCCTTCAAACTCTTAAAGTCCAGTTGAAGAAAGCCTTGGCTGAGTATTTCCAGAATTGTCTCTCATGCTCCTTACCAATTGGAAAGCATCTCCCCTGTTCTGAAACTTTCCCACATTTGATTCAAAATCTGTTCAGCAAGCACTATCACATAGCCTTATGCTGCTATTAATCTTGTTTCACCATTTAAAAAATGGAAATAACAATGTCTCCTTCCCTTCCCAAAGAATGGTTATAAAAATGATACAATCCAATACAGTCAAAGTGCCTGCACTAAGGAAAATCACTACAGAAATGGCTCCCTAGTTTCCAAGTCTTATGTACATGTCCTCTCTGGCCAGACAGCATGTGATAATGCAGAGAGGAAGTTTTTGTCTTAAAAACAGGCTTGGGGGCACAGCAAGAGTGGGTTTAAATCTTGGCACTGTCACTTACAGCCCAGGACAAATTACCTCAGCCTTCTCTTGGTCTCCATTTCCTCATCTGCAAATAGGCTTAAAATTACCCACTTTGCAGTATTGTTGTGAGACATGAATGAGATAGTAAAGCCCCTGGCGCCTTGCCTGGCACAGAGAACGTGTTAGAGATGCAGCTGTCTGCGGTGGTGTCTGTGTCTCTCACTGCGCCCAGGCCACTGCCAGCACTCCAAACCCAGGAGTGCTAGGCAGAGTCACACAACTTTATAAGGGTAAGTTCAAGCTCAGAGACCTATTCCAGGGGATTCCATGACCTACAGTCGGACTCGTCCATCCTCAGTCCATGATTCATGAGGAAAAAATACAAATGACATTCTCTATTTTAATTGAAACCCTGTCCCTTCCCTTTCTTCTCCTCTATTCTCTTTCCTTCATCTTCCCCTCATTTCCTTCCCTTCTCTTCCCTTCCTTTCTTTCCCTTCCCCTCAATTCTCCTCTCCTCTCCTTCCTCTCTTTTTCCTTCCTTCTTTAATTTTAAAACCCAGACTCTCTAGGGACTAAGGAAGATAATCTAAGGAAAGTCACATGTGAATAAGTGAGTCTGTTTTTTATTTCTCAGTGTCATTTCTCTGTGCCACATCATGCCATGCAAGCAACAGTGAGACTGAAACATCTTAGAATGGCAAAGGCCCCATCTGAGCATTAACATGGGGATGGGCTTCATATTTTCCTATAAATAGATTTGCCCCCCCCTTACCAGCAGGGCTAAGTAGTAGTTTGTTAGTGACAATAAAATCTTTGCAATAGTTGCTGACATTCAGAGCCAAAGAATGAAACCCTAGACAAGAAGATCGGCCATGGGCAAGCTACTAGATTATAAGATTCTTCTTCTCAATCCCCTTCCCTCCTTCTCTTCTTCCTTAAGTCTTATACAGCATACTAATACAGATACAAATTATTATCTCAGGAAAAAAGAGAGGTGAGCATTAAAACAGATCTGTAAAGTGAGCCTCTTGGGACACAGATTTAACTATATCTACACCTGCCGATCCTCGCCCTGTCTCATATAAATTCCACTTGCTGAAAACTTCATCATCACTGTGCCTCAATATCACATAAAACCAGTTTCTGTCAGATGAGCACCCAGCTCTGAGTAGGTTCCTCTTTACTCACTGAGGAAAAACAAAAACAAAAACATATGTAAATGTAAGCATTCCTTGCATATAACATAAAGTTAGTTAGGAATTATTATTATTTATTGTGAATACCAACCACCTGACAATTGATACAGCCTCAAAGGCAATTGTTCCACTTAGGGACAAATAGCAGAGTGGAATTATGCTTTGCAGTCAGAGAAGCTATGTGATGATTACCTTCTTTTAAACTTCTTGACATGGGTGTCATTATGTTTTAGCAAAAATATCAACACTGTAGTGATCCTCAGATCTCACTAAATGTGATTAGAGAGATTTTTTTCCTTTTCTTTTTTTTGGGGGGGTCAGTGTCTTGCTATGCAGTTCAGGCTAGGCTAGAACTCACAATGTACACTCTGTAGTCTAGTCTGACCTTGAACTGACAAAGATCCTCCTGGAGCAGTCTCCTGAGTGCTGAGATTACAGGATGTGCCACCATGCCTACTTAAGAGGGACTTCTTATAAGTGTCACATCACACAGAACACTGTATCCTTGA